>APFE031557644.1:0-69474 GCA_000404065.3 Pinus taeda
GTTGGATAAGGAGGCTCCGCGTACATACACTGGTTTGTGTAGAGAAAGTCGCGTATATGGAGGCTTTATGGATATCAGAAGGAGCAGGCTCTGGTTGAAGATATTCTGATGTGGGTCTGACAGAGACCATTCGGCACAGGTTCAGGGGGAGCAGATAATCTTCTAATAATGCATTGTTGGCATTATCCTAGAAGTTTTTGATTCTGGTTCATAGCTGTTGTTAATTTCAGGTGGAACAGAGGCAAAGGGAGAATAGAAGGAAATCTTGGTTGCTGATCTGAATGGTGATTGACAGTTGCTGCTACTATCAATTGTTGGTGACTTTCATAAGTCATATAGTTCATTTCTATGTCATGTATCTCTTTCTTATATGGTATCAAGGTCATGTAACGGCCTATATTGGTTTCCCCACTATGCCTGGGATGAAGATGTAATGTAATTGGTCATCATATGTAAATTTCTGATGTATTCCCACTTGGTTGGGTGGATGATCCCCACTTGGTTGGGTGATGGATGTATGTATTGAGTCTTTTGGTGATAGGAAGGTCATTTATGATAGAGTCATGTTCTTCTTGTAGAACATCTTTGTACAGATCTTGCCTACAGTCAGGGGGAGCATGAACAACACACTTTAGCAGTGCAGAGACTCAGCATGTACTAAGGGGGAGCATGGACAGATTGGTACACCTTGGCATATACAAAGGGGGAGCTTATTCAGAAATTTCAGTAGGTACTCAGGGGGAGTATGGACAGCGGAATGTTTATCAAGGAAAGAGGATATCTTGGTCCGCCCTTTTCCCTTGATGTCAAAGGGGGAGAGTGATTTGGTGTTGTTGCCATAAATTCCAAAGGGGGAGATTGTTGGCATTATGAGACATGTGTTGTACTTGATGGCAACCCACTCATAGAGGAACATCTCACTTAGTTATAACTAGATGAATCTTCAGAAGAGATATGAGATGCGTCTGAATGCATGGGGTGCAGGACAGCTCAAAGGAATCAGATGTTAAGTTCCAAGTATGACAAGTTAGCTTTTCCATCAAGTCCAAAGGGGGAGATTGTTGGCATTATGAGACAAGTATTGTCCTTGATGGAAAATCACATAGATGACAAATCATAGTGCAGGAGGTCAGCAGCAAGGAATTGATGATCAGTCTACAAGAATGAAGAGAAATTATATATACACAGGTTCATTGTAACCGAGCCGCGTATACACGTGGGTTAGTCGTTAAAAAAGCATGTATGCGTATACACACAATTTCATGCAAGGAAAAGCATGTATATGTTGGAGAACTTACTTTTGGTCCATGGTAGTTAGTCCTTGGTATTTGAACCTATGATTTTGGACTGTAGTATCTCGTCAGATGTGTTGATCCCTAGTATTGGGTTCATGGTATTGGTTTGTTATGGTTTTGGACCATGGTATTGAGTAAGGCCTAACACTATAAAAGAGAAGAAGATCATTAGGCAAGGGTATTGAGAAAGTCTTGAATATTTGATGAAGGATGAGATCGAGTATGCAGGTTACGGGTTGCTTAATCTAAGGAGGGATCTCACAGGTTGATGGAGAACAAGATCTAAGGATAAATCGGGATCAAATGGTTTGAAATGAACCATCTCTTTATAGTTGATTATGCTTATTATAGATCTGTATACTAACGCATGTAATGTTATGAACTGGGCATAACTTAAGTCTGAAATCAGTACAAGTCATGATTAAATATTTATAGATCTGTACGCGGGTTGGCTTTGGTAAAAGTGAGTATGTACGCGGGTTTGGTTTGTCGAAGTAGCGTATGCACTTTAATGCATGATTTTGATGATACAGTTGGTTCAGAATAGTGTTGCAGAGTTCAGTGTTCTGCTCTGTGTTCTGGTGACTGCTTTTTGTTGGCAGGGTTCAGTGATTCAGTATTGGGTGATTCAGAGATTGATAATGCTAGTGTTGATTGATTGTGTGCTTCAATGATATTGATGGGTCCAGTATGAAAATTGGATGAAACGTGGCCTTCATATTATAGAGTTGTGCTTCAGTGTATCCAGTCTGAAAATTTATGAAACGTGGTACCTGGAGGAGAGAACATTGTAGGCCGGCGCCTACGTACTAGTATCTTAGCTAGTACAAGAACTATGGGGGTTGTACTCCCTTCCAAAAGAAGCTGGAGAATGAGAGAGGGTTGTAGCTCTCTGCAGGTTGCAGCCTGCGTACTGGTAAAGGACTACACCAGTACATTGTAAAAGAAGTTTCTTATTAAAGGAAGATAGAAACAAATTGCAGCAGGGTGTTTCACCACATTGGGTTTCCACTTATATCATTGTGTTCATGTGTGCTTCTTATGTGTGATGATCTATTCTATTTACTGGCTTCTGTTACTGTTCATGTATGGTCAATTGAAGTTCTGATGCATTAACTAAAGATCAAACATGTAATGGATTATCTGAATCGATAAATAATCGTGATATACGCTCGTTGTTTAGACACAGGTTGCGTATACACGCGGGTTCACTTAACTGAAGTAGCGTATATGTATCTAAGTATGGAAATGAAAAATTTTAATAATTTGATAATACTGACCCCCCCCCCCCCCTCTCAGTATTATTTCCAACACACATCACCTGTTACATTCGCTTCATGATTGTTTTCTTGCTACGCATCGCCTTCTTTTCCCTTCCAAGACTTGCAGTGTTTCTTCAGGTGTCCTTTCTTCCCACATTTCCAACACACTATCCTCGATCTAGACTTGGATCTACCTTTTTTTGACTTACTGTGACATCCTGGCCTCTTTCCTCTTTCCATTTTTCTTCCCCTATTCTCTGCAGTCAAAGCATTACTTGATGTCTCGCCAGAGCTTTTCCATCACATTTCCTCGCCAAGGATTACACCGACAACATCATCAAACTTTAAAGTACTAGATCCAAAGACAGAGTTACTAATGGCCATCACTAAACCATTCCAACTTTCTGGAAATGAGCACAGAAATAACAGAGTCCTAACTTCATCATCAAAAGTTACCCCTACAGAACTTAACTGACTTGTAACTGTATTAAAATAATTTAAATGATCTGCAACAGATCCACCTTCTGACATCTTCATATTAAATAAACGCTTCATAAGAAATACCTTATTTGAGGCCGAGGGTTTTTCATATAGTTTGGCCAATGTCGAAATTAAACCCTCTGTTGTCGTTTCTTTTGAAATATTAAACGTTGCCAACACCGCTAGGCACATCCGTATTGTTCCAAGTGCCTTTCTGTCGAGAATATTCTATTTTGTGTTTGTCATACTCGTCGGCTTCTTTGTCTTTCCGCTCAATGGTAGGTACAAATCTCTCTTATGTAGATATTCTTCCATCTACATCTTCCACAGCTGGTAGTTTTGGCCGTTAAATTTTTCAACCCTAAACCTACCATCTTCTGCCATTGCTCCCAGTCAAACCAGGAACCCTTCTCTCCTGCGAGTTTATCAGCCAAATAAACCTTCAGCTCTAATACTAGTTGTTAGTAAATTATATATTACGGAGCAATGGAACACATAAAATATTCCAGAAATATAAACACAGAAAATGCATAAAACAAGAGAGACACGGATATACGTGGTTCACCTAGTTTGGGCTACATCCACAGAGAAACAATCAATCCTTCTTTTATTATATTATCCAGCAAACTGAAGAGATACAACCTACAACAAATCCGCTGTAACACCCTCTTCGCTCTCAATCTCCTCTCTCTTCCTCACTCAGAATACAGATATACCTAGATGCAATACAATTCCCTCATATATAGTGAGTGGTTGCCTTCTAGGGAAAAAAACCCTAAATTAAACATAACTTCTACCGCCAGATCATCCGCCTAATGAACGGCCCAGATTGACTAGAAATTACTATACTTTTACAAGGAAATTTTACATCTATTTTTAGCTTCAGGGGTGCTGCCTTCGAACCCCTGCCGGGGGACCGATGACCACCATACCCCCTAGCCGAGGGGGATTAGGCCCCCCGGACCCCCACGGAGGGGACAAGTCCCCCCTGCAACCCCCCCCCCCCCCGAGTGGGGGGGGTGTACAGTCTTCTTTAGGGTATACATCTAGTTGAAACCTTTGAATACAGAAGATAATCATGCTCCACACCCAACATAGAACACCTTCCTCTCTAAGAGGGAGTGTTGGTTGATGTAGCCCAGAAAGGTGTTCTAGTCTCAGTGGATGTCACTGAGGCTAGGAAGACAAGAGCATAAAATATATCTAATCCCAAGTTATTCTTTTAAATGTAAATGTCTTAATTAAATTAATTAATCAATTTTACTTTTTTTCCTTATTTTTAACTTAGGGAAATAGATTAATTAATTAATAATAGTTGAGACATGATCAATTTTCCTCTAGAGAATTCTATTAAAGTTTCCAAGTGATCTTAACCATCGATTAGATCGTTTTAGATCTAGATCCCGGTCCTTGATTTCTCAACAAGATATTATAAAGTAAATCGATGGGAAGCCTTGGAGATCAATTCATTGCGGTGAAAAGGGCGTAGTGATAGTGTGGGGTTTGACACCAATGAGGTTTTTAGCAAAAGTTGAAGCAAAAAATATTTCTAGAGTTTTCTTTCATTAATATTATTCCAGTTTCTGATATTAGGAAGAGGAGTTCTCCCAAAATTATTCTGTAAATAGGGAGGATGATATTTTTAAGAGAGACGTATGGGTTACCAATTTAGGAAATCGAGATTTCCATTTGCAGAGTGAATTGTAGGAAATCAATGAAATTGCAGGAATTCACTACAAATCATAGGAATAACAATGCATATTGTAGGAAAGGTCGTGTTAGGTTGCAAAGGGAAGTTATAAGACTTCTAGTGGTCAGATTGACCTATGGAGGTGAAGAAATATTTTTCCAGAGCTTTGTCATAGTTTTATAAGTAGTTGTAATATGTATCAATTACATAATTTGATGGAGATAATAATAAAACCCTCAAATCTGAAGAACTAGTTTTCCCTTCAAGGTTTTTACAGGGACATTTTGTCCAAAAATATTGTGTCCATTTTGTCATTGGTTTTCTTATCATAGTTTCCGCAATTTATTCAACTGGTGAAATTTAAAGTTGTGTTTCATTCATTATTTGCAGTAGATAATTTTTTGGGACAATTAATTTATTTAAAGATAGGAGAATAATAACCATATTAAATACAAATAGAATTTTCATAAGATCCAATAAATTCAAGTTATGGACTATAAATTAAATGCTTTCCATAAGCCTACATTGGCTAGGAAGAAAGAATTGCAAGAGTTCATGCTTGCAACCTAGTCTTACCCCTTAGGACTTTGATAACTTGATTCATTTGCATATTCAAAATGGATATCCCTAGTGCAAAATTAACCCATAGAAACTTATAATGAGAAGTCTTAGGAATTCCTTTCTAAAGCCTCCATCATTTTGGGTGTCACTCATAGTTTCACCAGTATGAAGAGTTCTATGGCAAGACATTACTAATCATCCCAAAGTTGGCCCCTTTGCTTCAAGGGGAAGTAGAGAAAAGAGAATGACTCAAGGATGGATCAACATGTTTAGTTGGTGCTTATTAGCCCTTTCATTTTTAGAAGGTTGTTAAAACATAGAACTATTATGATGTGCCACCATAGAGCATAGAAATAAATGTCATGGATGTGAAAAAGCATTTCTGAACACCACTAAAGTTGAATACAAGAAACTATAATTTAAAGAGCACAATTAATAATTAAAATGAGTAATGGATTGATATAGTCATCCTTATTCATTATGTAATCAAATTAACATGGTCAACATTAGCCACTAGCATTATGTAGAAGTCTTGTAGGGCTAAGCTAAATGGGTTACCTTGTTAGATGGTTAGTCGATGTTGTTTGTGAATGTTGTTGATATTTTTGCATCTCCGCTACAATGTTGTGGAACCACATTATAAGTCTCACATAATGAATGTATAAGTATTTAGAGAAGGGGGCTCTTCAAAAACTTGTATGTATTTATTCTAATGCTAAATGAAGTTATGTTGTTACTATTATTCATTCATGAATTCCAAAGTAATGCATGTATTGTACTTGATTATTGTTTATATTTCCAATTCTATTGTCTAATGTCTCAATTTTCATAGTCATAATTAATATTTCATAATAAATCATAGTTATTGAGTTTGTAGAAGTCTCGTTGTATATCCCTAGATCATTAAATTCTCAAATGTTATTTTAGTGGGACCTTTCTTACTTTGGAAAGATTGAAAATACCTTTAATGGTAAACACATGAGAACCCTAGTCTCCATATAATGTCAACAACACCATCCTTCAAAATTTCCAGCATTCCTCCAAGATTCCCAATGCTCCTCCTCCGAGATGAGTCATCATCACTGGTAAGCAACTGAATTCCATATTTGCACCTCATGAAAATGTCACCAAGCTTCATGACTCTCCAACCTCTTAAGGAAGTGTGTCACATAAACATCAAGCCAAGGCATTGAAATCCCTAAGCAAGTTATCTCTTATGCATATATCCATCATCATGTAACCAAGGGAAATTAACACACCATGCACCCAATATCACATGAAGCACCCCCCATCATGGTATAAACACTTTGGCAATAACCTTGAAACATAAAACCATATATCATTCAAGGAAAGATAACAAGTTTTAGTGGATTGTTGAAACCAAGGAAGCCTTTAAAAATATTTAGGATGTTACCTCGACTACCCTTGCTTTAATAATCCCTCATTTAAATAAATATTCCATTATGTCCCCATTATCCTTAAGAGGAAACAATTGCAATTATCCTCATTCAAAAGGAATAAGGAGGGAACAAGTCATTGATATCTTTTATGAGTGGAGAGCTCCAAGGTTATGAGCCAAGATACACCACTATAGAAAAAAATCATGTATGATTTAATATAAGCCATTGCATATTCTCAAAACATAAATTCTTTTATCCAATGTAACAACATATGTCCCATTACCTCCTACCAAAGGATCTTAAACCAACCTTTGGTGAATAGAATATGGGCCAATGGTTAGTTAAGATGTAAGATTAAAATTTGCAAATCAATCCTTCAAAAATTGTTACAAGACAATACTTATAGATGTTGATAATGGGAATGTAGCCATGATCATGGACATAGAGAGAATCCAACAAACCTATAAGTCAATATCTACCTTTTTCAAGGCATCACTGGTATAAGAGACACTATTCTTGACTTGAAATAAATTCTATGGTGGAAATGTCAAACAAGGAATGACAAACTTTCAAGATGAAGGTTATGAAATATGCCCTTATTTCCAGGCTTATTTTGAAGAATAATATAGATGGTGAGTTATTTAGGTGTTTATATCCTACATGAATTATTAAAATTTTGATGAAATGCATAAAGTTGTCACTTTGATAACATGTTCGAAATGGTAGGATATAATTAGTTATTTGTAATAAACCATACTAGACCCTTTTGGCCACACTTTATCAACAATCCAAGAAGCAAGAGAACAAAGCACTAGACAAAAGAACTCAAGGATCAATGTCATCATTCAACTTCCATTTGTACCATTGTGAACCCAATTTTTGCAAAAAAAATATTGTAAATGAAGCTAGTATAATTAATAAGCCATGTAAGAACACCTAGATAAGCATATGATTTTGGTCAAAATATTTCATCCTAAGAAGTTTTTAAACCTCCCTGAATTATGTGTGTTTGTAAACATGGATAATCGACAAAGTTTTCCTTCCAATTATAGCCCCAAAGCTAGGGTGGAATTCAATGAAAAGGTCTTAGGTGAGTCCTAGTGTTTATGGAGTCTATGTAAAAGTGTGTTTAGGAATATTTTAGTGCATGTTTATTCATATTTAAACACCATGGCTAAATTATTTTATCATAAACACACTTGATTTCATACCATATCATATTGTGTCGCAAAATTGGGTAGTGTCTTAAGGGTCTATGTCTAAATGTGTATTTCCCCTTTTAAGGGTTGAATTAATTTGTAATATATTGATATAAAATTATTTTAGTGCATGGTTACTCATAGTTAGACACCATGGTTAAAATATTTTAGGGTGGAAAAAATAACTAATCCCCTCTAATAAATTAATCAAATTTTTTGGAAAAATTAAATAAAGATCTTGAGACACAAAATTCATTAATTTGGAACCAAAAAATAATCTCAGAGAAAATAAATTCTCTCCAAGTGGGAAATAATAAAAAAATCGTGGGTTAAAGAAAAATTCATTTTTGAAGGACCCCCACAAAAGGAAAAGTGTATTTTTTTAAGAAAATTTGGCCCCTTGGACCTTGGTGGTTAAGTCAAATTGATTTTTTTGAAGATATTAGTCCAAAATATTATTATTTGGATTAATAAAAAAGGGGTTTTAAGAGCAATTCGACTTTTTCCTCAAAAATATAAATAAAAAAACCAACTGTGGATATCAAGTTATTTTCAAAGGAATATCAACGATAAATATTATTTCTATGAGGATCAAACCAACTAGTTGTTATTTCCACTTGGAGGGATTTTCTCTTCTCATTTTCTATATAAGGAGGCTATCGAGCTTCTCATCTCATCCTTTTTTTATGATATAATATGTAACACATGTATTGAGCCTTGCTCTGTTGTAATTGTTTTTTTCATAATAGAAAGACTTTGGGGTTTAAATTTCATGGTGCTCTTCTATCTGTTGATCTATGGTATGTGCTAGTAATTTTTTCACGCTCTATATTATACATGCTTCATAAAATTGTTATTTAATTTTCTTCATGACAGAACATCTATTGGTACATGTATATTGTCTTAGGTGTTGGGCTTAGATTTACACGTCTAAATCTCTTATGGTCTAACAATTTATCATTATGTTTTGAATAGCGATCTATAGGTATGTTAACCCTTGGTCTCCTAGTTCACAAACTATGGGGAAGAATCGACCGTGTTTGGATTTTGAGCTTTCGTTTTGTGGGGTACTTTGCATAAGGGTTTTGGCTAGTGATTTATTTACACACATCATTCATTTTAAAATCTCTAAAATATTTTAATCTCTTTCTCTTGTGCCATACTGAAATTTACTTGCTAATGATGGAAAATTTTATTTTGTAAATAGCTTTTCTAACCCTTGTATTTTAATTCTAAAACATTTTTAATTTTGTATAAAATTTGGGGTTTTGGGGTTTTGAATTTTGAATTTTTTGTATATACTTAGGTTTTGGGTTCTTTTATTTTGCATTGTATGGGTGATTTTCTCAAGCCATCAAAGAGTAGATCGAAACATTTTTTGTGGAGAAGCTAGTAAGGGCTAGGGTTTTAAGAGTTTCATACCCTAAGGGAGCCATCCAAGAAATTTGAAAGGGGTTTTTAGCAATTTGGAAGTAGATCCAAGCCTAGGAGGGCTACATCTACCCTCCTAACCTCCTCTAGCCTGAATACACAGCCAAAATAAGGAGGTTTCAAGCACAAGAGGTAAAATTGGAATGATTTTATGGTCAAGTTTTCAGTCTTAAAGCTAATCTCTTTATTTGCAGGGGTCTGAATTATTTTGAATGCCCCAAGTCCTCGCTAAGGGCACCTCCTACCTTGTAGAAGTTTGTTGTAGGCTATTTATCCCTCCTCTTCTAATTTGCAACCATTTAAAGTGGCTTCTCCTCCAACCACAAGCCAAAACAAGCCTCTCACCTTGTCATTTTCCTTTTTTCTTGGTGTCACAGGCCTATAATGCCTTCTCCCCTTTATCGTTTCCCTTTTTGGCCCTCTTTCCTATGCTGCAGGCATTCTAGGCCTTGAATTCTCTGATTTTTGGCCTTTTAGGACCCTTAGAACCCTAGGTTGAGGCCTCTTCTCACCTTGATGGCCTCTCCTTGCCTCTTAGCCCTAGCATTATCCTTCTAACCCTATCACTACCCTCTCTAGGCCTTCTCTCCCTAGCCTCATGAGCATTCGTTATTTTGGAAACTAATTCTCCTGTTTTGCAAGCATTGGATTTGTTTCATCTTGCTAACATTGGTGGTTGCAGGTAGAACTACTCATTAAGGAGTCCTAGTTCACTTAGAATCCAAATTTTTCATCTACAAAGGCCATTAGGCCTAGTGGTTTGGCACTTCAAACCCTACATTCTCGTCTCTATTCCACTACAACTCTGAGATACATTATTTACAGTGTCATATTCATTGTTTAAATCTCTCAAAAACACCCTAAAAATAGCACACAATAATCATAATCAAGTTACCAACTATTTGACTCTTATTCTTATTCTTTGGTTGACATGATCTTGCTATACATTGGAATCTTTGAGGTTTGGTTACTTTGTCAGGGCTGATATTTTTTGCTACAGCTAACTGATATAAATTTGTAGTGGTATGATATAATATAGTAGTGGTATTTTTGAGGTCTGATATATTTCTTCTAAGGTCTAATATAAACATATGAAGTCTCATATATATTTGTTCAACAGTAAAAATCACTTCAAGAAGACACTATTGCACCATAACTCATTTCTAGACACTTGATCCTAATTTTCATTGTTAAATGTTATTGAAAAGGTGATGAAAGTTAGTTTCTACTAAAGGAGTAATCATTAAAGTGGTAGGGTGATCTTTGAAGTGGTCTTAAATTCACTTATTGCATCATTAACATATCTTGGATCTTGTCTCCATTTTGCAACACATCTCAATTTCAAAGTTTCACATTGTCCTTTACGTCTTGCATCATTTGGTTTCACATACTTTAGTTAGTAAATTCTTACACATCATAATTTTTCCATTGGAAATTCTCATCTTGTGTGCTCCTAACATAAATAACAAGAATAAGTAAATTGTGTTTTGTAATCAACTCAAGGTAAAGTGAATTTTCTAGTCTCATTGGAAATCTTGTTGTTTATTTAGTTAAGAGCATTCTAGTGAGTGATAAGATAACTATCTTGAGTAACTTGTGTATTTAATATCTTTTTATTCTTCTTAAATTTCACAACAAGTGGTAACACTTGTTCTCTCAATGTGAAAATAATTATTTCATTAAGAGAATTATTGTCTTTAAATAGCATTGCCTCTCTAATTTGAGGCATCTTCTTGGTAATTTCGTCATCATTGAGCACTTTCACCTCTCTATTTCCATCATTATAATCAAAATTGAGTAATCTTATCTTGATATTGGAAATCACTAATTGTGTTTGTGTTGGGTGTGGAGCTTGATTATCTTCTTTATTAAGAGGTATCGCTACATTGGACCCCAATTCGTAATGTGGCGACAACATCGCCCGTAAATGTGCGCTGCCAGGGGGGTCTAGTGGAGGGGGCAACAGCAATTATTTGGAGCCCCCCTTAGTAGGGGATCGGGGGCAGCTCCCCCGAAGATAAAAATAGATGTAAAATTGCCTTGTAAAATGTTGTAATTTCGTAGTCAATTTGGGTCGTTCGGTAGGCGGAGATCTGACGGTAGAACTTATGTTTAATTTAGGGTTTTTTTCCCTGGAAGGCAACTCCTCGCTATATATGAGGGTATTATATTGTGTCTATGTAGATCTGTATTCTGAGCGGGGAAGAGAGAGGAGATTGAGAGCGAAGAGGGAATTACAGTGGATATGTTGTAGTTTGTATCTCTTCAGTTTGCTGGGTAATATAAAAGGAAGGATTGGTTGTTTCTCTGTGGACGTAGCCCAAATTGGGTGAACCATGTATATCCATGTCTCTCTTGTTTTATGTGTTTTCTGTGTTTATATTTCTGCAATATTTTATGTGTTCCATTGCTCTGTAATATATGATTTTCTAACAGTTTTGAAATTATCTTTCCCCATTGGTGTTGCTAATCCTTGGTTTCCAATTTACATATTAGATTTCTAAAGGATTCATTTGAGCATTTATTACATTAATATTGCTAATCACTTAATAGATCTTGAAGAGATTTGTACTTGAGAATTTTTTTGATCTTGTTTCATTAGCATATTGTCTTAGTTGATATTTTTCTATAATCTCTCTTTAAGTAATTATTTTTTCTCTTGAAATGAACATCATAAATATCTAATTTGATTTGAAAGTAATTAAGACGATCATCTAATAATCTCATTTAAGGAAATCACTCATAATTTGCATGTATTCCTACGATTAGTCGTGCATTAATTAATCTACCTCGAAGCATAATATTGGTTGAAAGAAGATAGGACTACCTTTCTCACCCAGCTTGCGAAGTTTAGACCCTCACTCGCAGTTAACAGGGTGACCTTGCAGTCATCAAGGCCATAGTCCTTATAGCACCAGAGGCATTCAGGTGGTTAGAACTTCAGGGGAGGTATTGTTAATAAATCTATAGCTTTCTCCCCCTAGGTTTCTCTCCAGAACCTACATTTGAGACTAACATCAAAATAGTTGAGAGAGAGGATTCACTTAGAATATGCATTTAATCTAAAAGTAACCAAGAGTTTGCATTTCATTTAGTTCTAGGTGTTGCATGTCATACATAATAGTTCTCATCCTAGTAGTGATTTTTCATCGGTAACTTGGCATCTTAATTCATATTGTGCAAGTAATTTGACTCCTAAGGCATTGGTCTCATACTTAAGAAATTATTAAATCTAATTAAGTTGTGCTAAATAATCTTAAGTTTCCAATTATCTTCAACCAAGTTACTCGGTCATTCAGTTGTGTTGCCCGAATCCATTATTTCATCCATAGGGACTACCCCCCTTAGCCTACTATAGGGAGATAGCATAAATGGAGAGGGTTGGGATCAAAGTGACAGCCATTGCCCTGAGCATTGTTGGATTCTCATGTATAATTTGAGTGACAACATTTTTTGGCATTGTTGTATGTGAGAGAGAGATTTTGTACCCTAGTTATTGACATTCTCTTCACTTCATCATTATCATCTTCATCTTCTCATTTTAATCTTCTTTAGCCTGTTAATTGATGCATTTTCTGGCGTTATTTCTAGGGATAATTTTATCTTGTTCTTGTCACTTTGACGAAATATTTTTATCTCATCATCTTCTTCACCCATCAAGTGGTACATGTTTTGGCACTTCGACATCTTCTCTATTTTTCATCATAATCCTTTGACCCGACATCGTCGCAACATTTTTTGGCACAATAGTATAATATTTTCATCCTTTGTCTCACTCATCTTTTTCATCCTCATTAATTCACACATTCCTAAGATCTAGACATTTGGGTTAGTTTCCTATTTGGGTGGCCTCTCCACTTATTCACCCTCTCACAAGAGCTTATACTAGAAGAAATCTGGGTAGCTTAGTTAACCCCAATCCTAATCCTAAAAAGGCTTTGTTGGAGGAGCTAGTTAGTTCAACTAACTAGCCCAAGTTAAGTTCATAAATCTACAATGTAATGGAAGGTTAACTAATGATAGACTAAGTAACATGTTTGGTTAGACAATTAGACTAGAATAACTGTCCTGATACTCTATATATATGTCTAACTACATACAAAGTGATAGTTTTGACTCTGGTTTCTACTTATAATAAAGATATATTTGTGCTCTTCCATTGAGTCTCCGTTACTATGTATCCTTACATATTTCTCTATGCTTATCATGTGAGTACTTGATGTCTGCCTACTTGTAACTATGCATGTTTTTCGCTAGATTACAACATTGGTCCCATTGCTAGTAGTTAGAACTTGAGTCATAGAACATGCAAGCATAAATGTTAACATTAGATGAGATATAATTATGGTGGGAGGCATAGATCAATAATTATTTAAATAAATATGCATGCAGAAATCATCTAGCAACTGCAGAATCTAGAGCTAATTTCTTTATAGAAGTGCAAGAACCCTTCATAGAAGGTGCCCTAGTTGAAATCAAGAAGCACTTTGGCCACGTTGCCCATGAAAAACCTCAAAACAAAACTAATGCTTGATTGTTACTTAAACTATCGAACAACGGTCGAACGAATTTACATGAGTATCTTGATTTGATTCTTGAAGACTATTCTGAAGAGCAAGTAGTAGAAGACCGAACCCTGATCAAACATATCAAGACCATATTCTGCAATGACTCGCATGAATGTTTCTTATGCATTATCCCTACCTTTCTACAGAAGTTCCTTCCTGAAAAAGGTGCAAGACATATTTTTGAGTACCGCCCATCGTTAGTGATACCAGCAAATACTGATCAAACCAAGTGGTCAAAATTTATTGATGCTCAGTGTAAAGATACAATGGAAGCATGGGATTATTTCTTAAGAAAATAATCATGGCCAACAAATACCTCTCTGTGAACGACACTAAGTAAGGTCATCATGGTGGGGTAATGGATCGTGAGAAATAAAGAAGAAAAATGAAGAGAAAGAAATGAAGTTGGAGAAGTACGTATAACTAACAAGGATGGAAGGAAGAAAGGTGGCTGCCAAGAAACAACAACAACAAGATAACCACCCAAATAATGCTCAACAATATAAACAATAAATTGATATACAAAACATAGCATAGGAAAATAGACATGAATGATGGGATAAAATTAGAGAACAATAATACCAGAGGAAAAGAATGCAGAATTGGGAGTGTGAGAGCGAAGATGCATGGGACTCCTCAGAAGAGTTGAAAGGCATAGCACCGCACGGATCAATATAGAATGAAGGTATACTGATAACACCTAGATATAAATTAGACACCATGGAAGTTGATGACTCTAGTCTAGCAATAAGAACAACTCCGACTATAGCAATAGTGAGTCCCAACATTCAATAATTTATTCAGTCAAGAAATTAATTAAAAATACCCACAGTCTGGTATAACGAACAAGAACATAAAAACTTTAAAGAGACATAAAACTATGACCAAGATCAATGAAATAATAATGATGAAGTGAAACAAATACTTCTCCAACCAAGAAATCTCGTGATCGTAACCCCCTGTCGCAGCTTGTATTCATGGAATAAACCCAAAGTACAAGGGCAGTTGATGAAAAGTTGTAACCTCGAGAAAGTTAGTTCACAAAATTTATAGATAGGGAGTGCTAGACCGACAAGTCATTATTGCAAGTTATAATTGAAAAATAATATAAGAATATGTCATATGATGATGAGTCTGACAATAACAACCATTTAAGTAAAAGGCTGATATATCCACTGCCCCAACCTCCTTCAATCAAAATGGGTCTAAACCACATACCCATTTATAAAGGTGCCGAAAAATTGAAAAGGCATTGCCATTCGTTTGTTTGCGAAAATTATGGACCTCAAATGATATAAATGATGACGACAAGAACATGGTGTAATTCATTACAGCCTTAAGAAAATGAGCATTAAAATGGTTTATGAACCTTACAGAGAAATAATCTAAGTCAAAAAGAAAAATTAAAGGAAATGAAGAAAATACCAAACAAATTTGTACGTGAGTATGATCAATTATTTAAATATTTTCTTAGCTAGATTCCATATACCATCAGCAAACATCTTTAAGTTCAATGGTATGTGGTTGGTCTATTACAGAAAATATGAGGTCCGCTTCAAATGCACGAAGTTAAAATCTGTGAAGAGACACTGACATTAGCACAACAAATTGAGAAAGATGACGAAGACCAATTGACTATCTCATTGACTAATAACAAACTTGAAGATAAATTAGACCATTTACAAAACTATATAATGCAATTGGCACTCTGAAAGAGTCATCTTTGGTGTACTAATTTTCACATGGAAGGACATACAAAAGATACTTGTAAATCTGTATATTATTTTGACCAAGATGTTCAAAGAATATATTCCAATGTATATTGTGATATCTTCCAAGTCGCCTCTAATCACTCAACTAAATATTGCTAATACAATCTATGAAACTCCAAGTTGAAGTGGTGTGCTATCTATGAAGACAATGTGCATTCCACCAAGGAATTTCTACTTAATGGAAAAAGTAAACCTAATTACCTTTTCTATCATACCTAGGCTACCGACCAATTCAATGAATCACCATCCTTTGATGGAAGGGGATGAGGTCGAGGAGGCAATGACAGACGACAAGGAGGATATAATGGCAAAGGACATGGTCGTGGTCAAGGTCGAGGAAGCTTTTACTGCTATAGCAGTTGGAAAGAAGGGAACATTGCTACAAAATTCCCTTTGAAAGATAAAATTAATTTACGCTTATGAAATATGTGTGGTCTGGGTGATCATTCTTTGGAAGTTTGCCCTAAAATTATTCAAAAAATATTAAATAAAAATCTTGTTAATTTATTACAAATAGTACCCAAGAGTGAGATTTTAAATTTCAACATCCTTCATGTAGTCACAACATCTGGAGTAGGGAAAAATGAAAATAATGAGGACCACTAAGTGATTTGACCAATTAAAAACATAATGAAATATCTTGATATGCAAGGAAAAAATGATACAATGTCAAAAGTTGTCGAATTCTTTATGAAATAAATTGAACAACAATGACTATCTAAGGATCTAATCTTGGAATAATTTCTTAAACTATTAAAATAAGAACATTATGTTGCTTGCCTGGTAGATTTTTTGAATATGTTGAAAAACTACAATAGAAACAGAGAAAAAGGAAAAAAAGTTCGACAACTTTCACAAGGAAATCAATTAGAATACCATGATCCACAAGTCGACTTAGAAATAAATGGATATATTGTTGGACAAGTTGTGGTGTATTTTGGCTCGTAAGTAAATATTATTCCAAGAGAGACATGGATTAATATGGGTCATTTGAACTTACACAAAATAACTAATTATCTTAAATTAGCTGACTAGATATTTATTGAACCAATAGGGATTCTTCAACATATACAAACTTCCATAATGGGGATCCTAATGATAGTTGAATTTGAAGTTGTCGACTTAGTCAGCAGAATCCCTGCATACTCGACATTAGTCGGCCAACCTTGGGGACAAAAAATGAAGGTGACGATATCATTGGGAAAAGATGGAATTAAGCTAATTGGTATCAATAAAAATATTATTATCCCCTTAGACCACCACAAAGGAAATCCTTGGGTCGAAGCTTCTAACGAAGAAGCTGAAATAAAACAACTCTATCAAGTACTACACAAGGATCACTACAATTTTGAACCGAGCGCTGATTATGAAATCCTGACATGATATCCACTCTCTATTGGACAAAATTCAGACATTGAGTTTTATGAATGGTAGATTGAAAATTATGAATCCAAAGCAAAAAATTGTTGGACAATTTAGGTTATTCTAACCTCAAAAATCCATCCATGTTATTAAATTAAAGAAATATCAATTATACGAGAGAAAAAATATCGAGAAACACGTTCTCTACTTCCGATAGATCTAACAAATGATTCCAGTAACATTATTCAATTCAAAGAAAAGGTGTCTCTTGTTAATCATATTCAGAAAGTAACAGTGTATTGGAGAACATGGTAGAATGCAGAGTCTAGTACAAACCTTCATAGGACAAGCCTAGAGATCGTGGGGTACCCATTCATCTCGACTTCAAACATGGATGACTGCAACAACATATTTTATGGAATGCCTCGGAGGAAAAAAGTTATCTGCACAAAAAAACATACTCATTTTTAGCGTAGGACAAGATTCTATCACTCATATTCAAATATGTGAATCGGAATGGAGAAGGATTGGCTATAAATATGAGTGAGTTTGACCACACATGTTCCCAAACACCTTGGATGACCTACCAAATAAATGTTATAAATTGGAAGAATCTCATGGTCAATCACTTCAATGGAATGAATTAAGGGAAATATTCATTAAGGACTTCAAATTCAAACCTGAAAAAGTAGACTTAAAAGATGGAGTATAGAAAATTAATGATTTTATCATAGAAAAAGCAACCGACAAATGAAAGCTAGTAGATACCTTAGTAACCTGTAATTATATATCAAGGACATCTGAAAAAGGGAGGGCCAAACGTTTATAAATGGAAGGATCACTTATTGATGGTTTGCAGATTTCTATGGTGTGGTTTTTGAGGTTCAGAATTAGGATATTCCATAGTCTTCATTTTATGTTGTATACATTTCGAGTCTAGAACAAGACTCATCATCAAGACTGATGATGAGTCTTGTTCTAGACTCGAAACATAGACAACAAAAAATGAAGACTGTGGAATATCCGAATTCTGAACCTCAAGGATCACCTATTACTAGTCAAATATTTTTCCTGAATAAAAGTCATCCTGAAAATTATAAAAGAATTCAAACAATACATAAATTCAGTAAGCAAGAAGAAATCGAGAAATCAGAAAAATTAGACTTTCCTCTAGAATATCAAAAAATAAAATTTATGGAACAACAACTCAATGAATCTAAAGCACTCGACTAGATGGAAGTTGAGATTAAAATACTTAAGTCAACATATGCAATGACAATCAAACAAAAATCACCTGACGTGGTGATTATTGGTCGGAGAAACAAATCGTTGAATTTGTCGATCTACTTAAGGAATACCAAGATGTATTTGCTCGGGATTATAAAATTTAAGGACTTGTCAAAGAAATGGGAGAAATGAATATCAATCTCATTCTAGGAGCTAAACCAATAAAGAAATGATCTTATAAGCTTGTGCATAAGTATAAACCGATTGTGCAAAAAGAAATTGAAGTAATGTTAGCTGCTAGTATTATTTATCCTATGCAAACATTAGAGGGAGACAGTCTTATGGTTGTTCAACCAAAGAAACATGACCCGAAAAGAATACGCATTTACGTCGATTATCTAGGATTAAATAAATTAACAGTGACTGGCCCATTCCTGACTCCATTTGTTGATGAAATCTTAAATGCGGTCGTAGAACACGAATGCTACTCCTTCACTAATGGGTTCTCAAGCTATAACAAAGTGCCTATAGTGGAAGAAGATCAAGAAAAAACAATTGTTGATACTAAATTTGGTTATTTTACTTACAAAATAATGCCTTTCGGTTTAAAGAATGCCCCAACATTTTTCTCAAGAATCGTTGTTAAAGAATTCCAGGAGTATATCTATAAAACAATGGCAGCTTATTTTGATGATTGGACAATGTACACGTTACTGAAAAATCATATTTAGTGGTTACAACTAATGCTTGAGTGATGTCATTAGATACATTTATCCTTGAATATAAAAAATGCATATTTGCAACACCTATTAAAATATTGTTGGGCCATTTGGTCTCAAACGAAGGGATCAAAGTAGATATGGTGAAAATCAAGGTAATCTTAGATCCCAAGCCTCATGTAAATTAGAAACATACCAAAATATTCTTAGGACATACAAGATATTATAGAAAATTCATTCAACATTATTCTGACATCACATTTCCAATCGACAAGCTTTTAAGGAAAGATGTTCCTTTCATTTGGTATAATGAATGCAACGAGTCTTTCCAATTGTTAAAAAATAAATTAATTGAAGCTTCAATCCTTAAGTTTCCCGACTAGACTAAACAATTTCACATACATGTCAATGCATCAAACGTTCTAGTTGGCGTAGTCCTACCACAACTTGACAAGGAACTGAGAGACCATCTAAATGCCTATGTCAATCAAAATATTAACAAAGCCGAACAAAGCTCCTCCATGACAACACGTGAATCTCTAACTATGATTTTTGCATTGTAAATTTG
Source organism: Pinus taeda (assembly GCA_000404065.3). NCBI lineage: Eukaryota > Viridiplantae > Streptophyta > Pinopsida > Pinales > Pinaceae > Pinus > Pinus taeda. The sequence continues at coordinate 19,535 of APFE031557644.1, forward strand.
TATAGAGGTAGTCATTAGAGGAATCATCCGCGAGTAGTTCCAAAAAATCACTCATGTATAATAATCCAACAAATGACCCTAATAGAATATATCACAAAATACAAAAAGAGGGACCCATCAGCCAGAGTAATCAAGTATTTCCGTCCCTTTCTAACACGTTACATGTTCCGCACATACCATTACCATCAAAAGATCAACATAGGTCATTTCAAAATATTTCACAAATACTACCCACTATGCAGGAAAGGTGGCGAGTAGAAGACATACATGAGTATGGTGATGATAGAAGAGTCAATGATAAATTGAAGAGACATTTTAGAGGGAATAAATCAAGCGATAATGATGGCACAATTAATTTCACTTCTATAAAAATTAAAGAGCACCCCGATTTATTGAAAATCTTGCCTCAAATTCCAATTGATACCCCCTGCGACTTGGACGATGTTCCTCATATACCAAGCCCAGTTATTTCTAACTCTAAGCTTCTTGATTTCCTCTTAACCTAGGAATTATGAGAACCAATCTGATAAAGAAAAAATTAAAGTCAAACCCCCGAACTAAGGCAAGATTCGACCTCGTTGGGAAAACAAAATTAGAGATTTGCATGCATAACATCAAATAGGTGAAGGTTGAGGAATCTGCATGGGAAAAGAATTTTTAATCCTATCTCAAATGGGCCAAGTCATTAGATCAATGGAATGCCCATACTGTTTTCTTAGAAAGAGTTGTCATTCGCGACATTGTTAGTGCTCTGCTAGTCGTATACTTGCAGGGGATGAAAGAGGAGGTCGTGAAATACCTAGTCAATACCACAATCGAAAATTTTGGTTGGTTGAACCACAATACATCTCTGGTACCACCATGCACTTGATAATTGGGCTACCTTACAAAGGAATCAAGGTTTTGAATATAGTCGACATCAACAAGTGGATCACGAAGTTTGTTGGAGGGGCATTGAGGAAACATTTACGAGGTCTAGTTATCATTCAAGTACAAGATCCCTTGGTCAAATGGATTTGCAAAATTTTTGCCTTATGCCTCACCTCAATCGGTTGAATCTTAGACATTAAGCTAACAATGCTTGAAACGATCAATGAGATAGCAAATTCCAGACAAGAATACAACTGGGTAGACCATGTAGCTGACTTTGTCAAAGCCAACCGCCAGGACTGCCAAAATTCTAGTAAGGCCATTTGATTTCCTTCCTTATTAATCTGGATATCTATGAAGTCTAGCCCACCCATTAGGGAGGAAGACTTCATCAAGAAAGATACACCCCTCATGATCAATTTCAGAATTTTTTCCAACAGTTTGTCGGGGAAACCCCAACCATTAAGCCCTAATGATATTTTTAGAAATTGGCTCTTGAAAATTAAGAACATTTCTAACAAATGGACAATTCCTCAACATGTTTGTCGAGACCTTCACCCCTTCTCCCACATCTAGTTATGCCTAGATAATATCTATGTCTAGTATAACAATTTTGATGAAGTCAACCCTCGGGAACTCCCCTACCAACCATCTATTGACCAAATATTCGACGAACTGTGTCGACATTCTAACACCAATTATGTCATTCCACTTGCAATTTTCAACCGATCCTGCGATGTCATCACCCTTTTGCATGATGCTAAAGTCAAAGAAGAAGTTTAGGTTGCCCTATATTTGCAACCCTTTAAAGTTGACCTATCAATCCCCTTCTCTGAATCTACGCAGAAGTCCTCTGGCAAGGAATTTATTAGTCATAAGACCACCACATCCAAAACCAAGTCATCTCAGTGGTAGAAAGTGCTCAAAAAAATTAAATTGGATGATCATGAAAAAGAAACAGAAACTCAATGCAATCATCAAGCAATTGCAACCAGAAGAAAAATAAACGAAGAATACCCAGAAAGACAAAAAAGCTTCCATTAAGAGTTAAATCTGGGATGCCCTAAAGAATGCGAGGAAGGTTCTTGCTGACAGTATTCAAAACAAAATGGATAAATTTAATCAAAAAATATATCACAATGCTAGCTCTGCATCTCAATAGTAGCAACACAATGGCACTGAAGCCCATTCTCACAACCAGTCAGGCAAGAATCCCATGGTAACTGATATCGATTTGAAAAATGATACTCTTGTCTAATATCTTACCCATGTCTTAGAAGAGAACCATCAGTCAAACCATGAGCAGTCTAATAAGGAATAGTATGAAGAAGAGCAGTCTGAAAAGGAATCGGTCAAGAAAGATCAATTTGAAAAAGTGCAGTGTAAAAAGCCTCAGCTAGAACAGAAATTTTCGAGGCAAAATCAATCAAATCATACTCAGTCGAAAAACCCAGTCGGGGTTGAACCAACTAGATGAAAATCAGTTGAAGTTAAATGAGTCAAACATTCACAATAATTCAGGGGCCAATTCAAAAGATAACTCATCCAAGTGAACTCTCTTTGATGAAAATATTAAATATCATTAGACAATAAGTATATCGACTGACCATGTGCATGATAAAATGACTGATATACTTGTTTCTAGTACAACAATGGTCATCAATCCACCAAGTTCCAAGCTAGTTTTGAATTCAAGCATGACTGCAGAGCTAGCTACAACAACCACTCTAGAAACCAATGACAAAAAGAAGCATGTCGATATCATTGCTTTGTATGACGACATCAAGCTTGCCAGTGATAAATAAATCTTTCAATTTATATAGCTATTTGTTAAGGCTGCCAAGAAAATATTGCGGAAAAGCAAGAAGTGTTAATTTTGAAGCTCATTGACAAATTCCAACCATGGGATGAGATTCATCTTTTCGAGAGGACCAATTTTGACTATTGAAGTGCTCAATTTGGACAAGGGAAAGTGTATTCTTGAATTAAACCCTACATGTGCATATTTGATTAGGCAGCCCTAAAACAAATTGGACACCCTTGGAAGGCTATAAATACGAGTGACCTCAACATCATTTGGACATGAACATGAGACATTTTTGTTGATTTGGGGTAGCATCGGATGTGCTCTAGCCACGAAAGTTGGTGGAGAGACTAAGGAACGTGAGATCTCCAATACCCAGAAATGGTTTGGGCTGATTCTAAACAATTTGGAAGATATTAAAATAATTAATATTTTTAATGGAGTCCCTAAGTCTAAACTTAGGGAAAATAAAATATTAATGTGAATTAATATAAAATTGTGTTAGAATGGTCCAAAAGTCATGGATCAAGCCAGATATAATCTTAGTTGTTGATTAGGGGCTTAATCTTAGCCGTTGATTTGACAACAAGAAAAGTATAAGACAAGGCTTGAGGTTCACTTGGAGTAGACACCGAGTTGATCAAGATTTGGACTTTCTGGGTCTAGGTTTGCTGAGGAAGTCGAAAGAGTGATCAGAGTTGCAGCTAAGGGGCAGTTAATACAGAAGCGGAGAGGCAGAGATAGCCCTAGGAGGATCAGTGCAGTAGTCGAGAGAGAGGGACGTAGAACCAGCTAGGGGTTCACGCAAAGCTAGCCAGGGCTCACGCAGAGGCAACCAGGAGTTGCGCAGTGCCTCAGAGGGCTAGCGTGGGTGACGCAAAGGGCCATAGGGCTAACGCAGTGCCTCCAGAGATTGACGCATGCCAAGCCAAAGCGACGTTGGGAAAACGATGGGCCAGAAAGGGCTGACATAGTCCCTAGAGGTTGACGTTGGGATTTCATGGGGCAAATTGGAGCTGTGAAGCTACCAGAGTGATAATCTAGGGTTTTCAGCCGAAACATCTGTCTCTAACTGAGAAGTACTACTGCCGAGATTTTTCTCTATTGGGTGAGCCAAATTTGGCACCCAGATTGTATTCTGAAACTGCTTAATAAATCAAACCCTCAGATAGTTGCACCGGTTTTCCCGCATTGGGTTTTTCCGGGGAGATTAGTCCAAAAGCAACGATGTCACTTGTGTGCTTATTTATGTTTCCTTCAATTGATGATCTATAATGTGTTGAACATGTGCTTGTATTTATTTTCAGTATTTACATGGTAAATAACTTGTTAATTAATCAGAACAAGCAAGAAGAAATATATCAGAAAGTACATGAAGGCTTTCTAACAGTTAGACTTAGAAACTTCAACATGGTATCAAAGCATGGTTGCATATCACAGGAGAACTGAGGACATCAGCCGAGTAGAGGAGCAGCAACAGAAAATAGTTGTCCCGAGTGACAAAAGTTATTCCTAGCAGAGAAGCATCAAGGAAGGGGTCACGCAGTGCCTGCGTCATCAAGTTCAAGCCAAGAAGAGGTTGCGCAGAGGCTGAGGGAGGCAAAGACAGGCTCACGCATAGCCCAGGAGGGCTGATGTAGTTGGCTGAGGAAGTTGATTTGTTGGTGTCGGTATTGCGCAGAACCTAGGAGCTCTAACCTTTAGTAGCTAGGAGGCTCTGGGTAAGTTGCAGAGTGGAGTTGGTGGAGTACTGTAGTCATAAAAGTACCTAACAGGGCAAGGCCAAGGAGGAGGGAGTTTCTAACAAGGGTTTTTAGCCGAGAAATCCGGATCAGTGGTGCAGTTGCATAGAAGATCAGAGTGAGGGCATCTCAACATTTACAGAAGGGTTTCTAGGAGGGAAATCAAGGCTCAAAAGGAGTCACACTGAAAACTTCCAGGAGGGAAGTAGAGGAGTAGCGAGATGGCAGTGAACGGGGTAAGAGACCAAGACAGGCTGGACGAAGCCTCAAACTTCGTAGTCTAGAAGGCCAAAATCTTATCCGTTCTAGACAGGAATCGTGTCAAGCACTTCGCCTTGAGGACGATAGCAATCCGAGTTGACCCAGCTGATAACAACAAGTATGAGGAGGAAATGGCGAGGGCCAAGAGCATCATTCTTGATGGGGTCAAGCACCGTGTAGTACCACATATTTCCAAAAAAGACATGGCAAATGAAATGTGGGAGGGCCTAAATAAATTGTACCAACATACTTCTGTGCAGAGAAGGATGTTACTAGAAAATCAGTTGCGATCATACCAGATGCAGAAAGAATAACAGATCGACCCCTTCCTCGGTTGATTGAAGGAGATCCGGGATCAGCTGACTTCCATAGGGGCCACGCCATATCAAGAATTGATGGTGAGAACAGCCTTGAACACAGTCTCAAAATACTGGGAGGTGTTTGTCCAGAGCATACTGGTGTTATGAAAAGAATAGTTAATTTTAGGTTTATTATTTAATATAGGTTTAGTTAGGCGAAAGGGCACGATCCTAAGATCATGCCCTTTCCCAAAGGGTGTCCATGGCGGTATTTAAGCCAGGAGCCCCAAGAGTCATTTTAGAACCAGAAGGTATTTTGTCTACTAGAGAAAGAAAGCTTCGTTATCGTACTATCAAGGAATATCTGATCAAGTGGAAGGACTTGCTCGAAGAAGAAGCTTCTTGGGAGAATGAAGCATTTTGTCAACAACATCCGTCGTTACGTATGCTTTGAGGACAAAGCATTCTTTCGAGAGGAAGGCAATGTTATGAAAAAAATAGTTAATTTTAGGTTTATTATTTAATATAGGTTTAGTTAGGCGAAAGGGCACGATCCTAAGATCATGCCCTTTCCCAAAGGGTGTCCATGGCGGTATTTAAGCCAGGAGCCCCATTGTAATCAGACATCATCTATCTATTCATTTATTAATAAAGTATTTATATATACATTTCTGTTATTCAGAAGTTTTTCTGCTCCAACTGGGCAGGGTGACCCTTCCAGATTGGAAGGAAATGTGAACTGCTCTTTGCCAAGAAGAGATCAAAAGGCTGAGCAAGGGTGGAAGTAGTGGTAAGGGGATCAGAATGAGGAAGGAGGAGGAGGTGGGTGTTGCCCTAGCATCTGAGGGAAAGCAGGAGAAACGGAAGAAGGACCTCTCCAAGGTCAAATGCTTCCACTCTGGGGAGTTGGCTCATTATGCGACCCAGTGTCCAAGGAAGAAGAGCAAGGGAGAGGCCTCTGAGACCAAGGTTGCGCCAGCAAGGGCAGAGAAGGAAGTGGAGACAGATGATGATTATGCCATGAGTGCACACACACCACTTAAGTGGAAGTGGGGATACATCGAGCTGTAGTCAAACGAACTACAGGCGATGAGGGGCAGGATCCTCGAGGTACCCAGCCTCTTGGATTAAACCTTGCTATGGGAGCCCCGAAAAAGAGTAGCAGTACTGGCGGATGTCAGTAGAGACAAATGAGGATGGAGTGATAAAGGGAGTTATAGTGCAGGATTCCCAGGACAGTGTGAGGCATTAGTGCAAGAAGCACGGGAGTGTTTCACTAGTGCATGATGGCACAGAGAGGGGTGCAACGGTGCGAGATGTAGGGAGTTTTTGCAACAGCGCAGAGGTCAGAGAGGGAGCACTTGTCAACAACAGAGGGAGCTTCAACATCATGGGTGTCTCTAGCCTGATGGAGATGTCAAAGTTGGGAGATAAGTTACTTATTTCTCAATAATTGAGTTGCAGTGCAACAGTTAGCAGTGGCAGTGCTATGGGGAGCATGATGCAGCATGATGAGAGGGGTTGTAGTGCAGATGCAGCAGTGGTAGTGGCAGGGCCATGGGCAGCAGCACGGATGCAGAGGGAGTTGTCGTACAGATGTAGCAATGGCAGTGGCACAGCCATGGGTAGCAATACAGGATATAGCAATGCAGAGGATGTTGAATCATCACAGGGACCAATGCCAGATGATTAGGGTGATACTCAATGAGGAGTATTACTAGAGCACAGTCCTTGCTAAAAGGGAGTGTTGATTTGGGTTAGCATTGGATGTGCTCTAGCCACGAAAATTGGTGAAAAGGCTAAGGCAAATGAGATCTCCAATACCCAGAAATGGTTTGGGAAGATTCTAAACAGTTTGGGAGATATTAAAACAATTAATATTTTAATGGAGTCCCTAAGTCTAAACTTAGAGAAAATAAAATATTAACACAAATTAATATAAAACTGTGTTAGAATGGTCTAAAAGTCATGGGTCAAGCCAGATCTAATCTTAGTCGTTGTTTAGGGACTTAATCTCGATCGTTGATTTGTCAACGAGAAAAGTATAAGAGGAGGTTTCAGGGTCACTTGGAGAACACACTGAGTTGATCAAGATTTCGACTTTCTGGGGTTGGGTTTGTTAAGGAAGTCGGGAGAGTGATCAGAGTTGCAGCTGAGGGGCAGTGAATACAGAAGCAGAGAGGCAGAGATAGCACTAGGAGGATCAGTGTAGTAGCCGAAAGAGAGGGACACATAACCAGCGAGGGGTTCACAGAGAGCCAGCCAGGGCTCACGCAGAGCCAGCCATGGCTCACGCAAAGTCAGCCAGGAGTTGTGCAGTGCCTCAGAGGGCCAGCGTGGGTGACGTAGAGGGCCAGAGGGTTGACACAGTGCCTCCAGAGGCTGACGCAGGCCAAGCCAGAGTGACGTTGGGCAAACACTGGGCCAAAAAGGGCTGATGTAGTCCCTAGATGCTGACCTTAGGGTTTCGTGGGGCAGATTTGAGCTGTAAAGCTACTGGAGTGATAATCCGAGCTTTTTAGTTAGAACATTTGTCTCCAACTAAGAGGTACTACTGCCGAGATTTTTCTCTGTTGGGTGAGCCAGATTTGGCACCCAGATTGTATTATGAAATTGCTTAATAAATCAAACTCTCAGATAGCTACACCGGTTTTCCCGCATTGGGTTTTTCCAAGGACATTAGTCCAAAAACAATGGTGTCACTTGTGTGCGTGTTTCTGTTTCCTTCAGTTGATGATCTGTAATGTTTTGAGCATGTGCTTGTATTTATTTTCAGTATTTACATGGTAAATAACTTGTTAATTAATCAAAACAAGTAGGAAGAAATAAATTAGAAAGTACATGAAGGCTTTCTAACAGTTAGACTTGGAAACTTCAACAATCCTTTTATTATCTTCTTTGGTTTGGCTTGCATAGTTCTTAGGCAAGTTCGTGAAGATTTGTTGGCATGGTTCTGAAATTGTAGGGTTCGATGCTCGCATCTTTGTTTCTATGGTTTTGGGTCTCAGCCATAGGCATGTCATGGAGAAATTTAGACTGCATCCGCAAGCACGTCATGAATAAATTTTCACTAAAGCCTTCCAGCTGCATGCAGGACACATTTTCCTTATAATAGGCATTGAGAGAGAGGATTCACTTAGAATAGGAATTTAATCTAAAAGTGACCAAGAGTTTGCATTTCACTTAGTTCTACGTGTCATATATCATATAGGATAGTTCTCATTCTAGCAGCGACTGTTCATCTGGTAACTTGATGTCTTATTTCATATTGTGCAGACAATTTGACTCGTAAGGCACTGGTCTCATACTTAAGAAATTCTTAAACCTAATCAAGTTGTGCTAAATAATCTTAACTTGCCAATTATCTTCAGCCAAGTTGCTAGGCCATTCAGTTGTGTCTCCTAAATCCAATGTTTCATCCATAGAGACTACCCTCCTTAGCATGCTATAGGGAGACAACTTAGATAGAGAGGGTTGGGATTAGAGTGACATCCCATGCCCTGAGAGTTGTCACATTCTCGTGTACAATTTGAGCGACAACAGGCCCAATTTAATAATAATCATATACCATGAAAAAGAATACTTGTAACATGAATTGCGCAGGTAAAATAAGCACCTCCCAAAATAATATCAATAATGATTATAATCAATGCTTAGGCCTCTTTAGGAATAAGCGGTGGTATGATTTATGATGTGAACCCTATTAAATGTAATACCCTTAGGGGCATCCACTAACACTAGTGTAGTGCATAACCAACTATTAAGGGTGCATAAAGAATGAAATTTAATAGGCACTCAGACCACAAATCAATCTTCAATATCATTAGTTTGAGAGTCCCTAGACAATCACAAAGTCCAAAACCACATTGTCATGAGTTGTGAAACGTTATCTTCGATGAGGTGTTGTCATGATCTACTAATGGGTTGCCAATGAGATCTAGATCTATAAATGTTAAACTATTATAGTATAAATTCATATAATGAGATCAATACAATGTGTTGAAGAAAACGTAAAGACTTTTCCACTATATTTATTTTGTGCACGCTTATGTTCAATTCTTAACATGGTATTAGAGCAAGGTATACCAAAATGAATGAATACCCCAAACATGCTAGTTATTTTCATTGTAGTGGGTCTGATGATACTCTATATTTCTGCATGAAAATTCAAAATATAGTTATTATGTTCTTTATGTTCATGACCTAATCATTATAGAGAATCATGAATATCACATCAAGCAAGTGAAACATGAACTTCAAAAGGGATTTAAATAGCAAACTTGGAGCCACTTCAGTACTATCTTGGAGTAGAAGTTTCACAACATAATTAAATCTTCTTAGTCAAACCAAGTATGTTACATAATTGTCCACAGGGTCGTCGATAGACGGTGATCGAGTGCTCTCTTAAGACACTCCTTGATGTGAAGTCACTCGTTCAATACTCCGCCCCGATTAGGGTGATATATTAGACATGATGAAGATGTAGTCCTACCAAACTTACAAAAAAAATTATGTTCCAAAATTGTTGAAGTTTGAAACAAAAGATTGTAAACCCTCTCTTATTCCTATGGAGCAAAACTTAAAATATTCAAAATTTAAAGGAAGAAAATTGGTGAATAGTACAAACTATAAACAATTGAGTGGAAGCCTTATTTACTTGATAAGTACTCGTCTAGATTTTTCATATGCAGTTAACATTCTTTCCAAAGTCACGCAAGAACTTAAATAGAGTCATTAGAATGTAGCAAAAAGGGTCCTTAGGTACATAGAAGGAACAAAGCATTTTAGGATTCTCTATAAGAAGAACAATTTTGCACTTGTTACATATTTAGATGTAGATTTTGCAGATTTTGTAGGTGATTGATGACAAAACATTAACATCGGGTTATCTAATGAATATGGGTTCAATAGTAGTTTCTTGTACCTATAAAAAGTAGGCAACATTGACAAATTCTTCAACAAGGCCCGAACACGTTTCAACACGAGAAGTAGCATATGAAGTTGTTTGGCTACATAGAACATTGCAAGATCTTGGTGACATTCAAAAACACCAACTACAATAAATAATCAGCAAAAGAATGGCCAAGAATCCAGTTTTTTATAATAAGGCCAAGCATGTCGACAACAAGTATCACTTCCTCTGAACATTCATCAACAACAACATCAACAACCAGAATATTGTCCATTTGAAGATCAAACTTCAAACATTTTCACTAAGCCATTAGGAAAAATAAAATTCACTATGGTTAGAGAAGAATGGTAACCTTGTAATCCTAAAGTTTACTTAGTTAGATAGTTTTCCTAGATCAATAAAGTTATTCTAGAATGTATTATTTCTAGAATAATAAAGTTAATTCTAGAAGTGTTGTATTCTCTAGATAATATATAAAGTCTTATCATAGCCTTATCATAGTGATTATCCTTGAGTTGTTGATCAAGGAAGTTGTTGATCAAGGATACATGACATGTTGAGATGAGGCTAGACAGGTTACATATATGCAATGCCTCTCCCCCTTTTTTTAATCAATAAAATTGTGTCTAAAGACACTTCTACTAAATTTATCAAATACTAATATATTTTGAAATAAATGTAAAGGGATAAAGAAAGTTGAAGAAAGAATTATCTTCAACATAGTGACAACTTACATATTCAACTAATATAGAAAAAAGAAAAGATCAACCAATAGGATAGATACAAATAAATGCTATATACACAATTTGAAAAGTGCAATAATTTATATAATTTCATTGGCAGTTTTAAAATTCCTAACAAGAATGTTGCTTCATTGAAGTATTTTCTACTTTGATTCATATGACCTATTAGAAAACTGTTTTGTTTCACCGCTGTCTAGCAATCGAGTTATTCCATCTTAGGAAAAAAATATTTTGATCCTATAATCCTTTCTTGTGACATTCTGCTTCTAGGAAAATGCTAACAAAATTTCAATGGCTCGTTGAACATGATAAACAAGGAATACTATCCAACTCACTAAATGCAATGAACATTGGCCATGAAAATAAGCAGGCATGTAACATGAGAAATAAATTACAACTCAAAAAGAAGAACCAGGTAAATTATAGCTTGTACCCACCATTTTTTGAGCCCATGGAAGAATCTAAACCTTGCCTATGCAAAGCAGTCGTGGAGATACAGCTGGAGTGCAAGGCTGCCATCATGGAGTGCTTGAGAAAATGAAGTGAAAATGCATCAACTCAGCGTTATAGACCATGATTAAGCAAGTGGAAAATGTTCTTTTAACCCTACTTTGAAGTTCAATCTGGTCATGGTTTAATTTTCTTCAGTCAACAAACAAAAATGGAAAAAAACAACAGCACCAAGAGGCAAAATGACCATCTGTTTTTTGTTACTATGATCTTCCATGACGAAGGACCATATGAATGTCTCATTTGGTAAATATTTCCAACTGCCCAATCAATGAGTTCAGAACTTCGAAGATAACAACGTTTCATTTGCAAAAGAGTCCACAAGTAAAGGAACAAAAGTACATTATATTGCATTGCATTGCAATGTACAGCAAGAGAAGGCCATAATAAGAATGTTTCACTGCTAAAAGCCCCAAAAACGTCAACTGTTTTAAGTATCCAAGAAAATATACTAGATTCAACCAGATCAAAGAGTATATTTTGCTCCTATGATCTGAAATGGCTAAAGACCATATAAATGTCTCATTCAGTAAATATTTCTGACTTCCTATCAATGATTTTAGAACTTAGAAGATATCAACATTTCATATGCAAAAGACTCCACAAAGGGAAGGTACAAAAGTACATTGCATTGCAATGTAGGACTAAAAAAAGCCATAATAACAGGGTCTCATTGCAAAACCTCCAAAAAAGTGAACTGTTGAAATATCCATGGACAAATACTTCAATCAAGCAGATAAAGAGTCTAAATCAGTATTTGATTGTGTCGCAAGCTGCTCAGCTTCTAGCGATCGGTCCTTCGGAAAGGGGCCCTTGGATACTCTATTAAAAATAATTATTGCATCAAAATCGAAAATCTTTAGAGAAAACATTGGAAGAGCTGGAGTAACAAACCAAGAATTCCTATTGTTCTGTCCAACTTGTATGGACATACAATAACAAGTTGGCCTGCAATTACTTATATTTCAAGATACATACCAGCATGTCAAATCAATCAGCATCAGAACTTCATTGAAGATAGCAATATTTTAAGACATGTTATGAAGGCAATTATAAATTAATCATTTACATTCTGAAGCCCAAAGCTAGCTTATCATTCTGTACTGTTAAAGAGCACATTTTTTTTACCTTGAAAGAAATGAGTTCCACATTGAATAAGATGGTACAAATTATAACTGAGTCACTGGGACACAAAAAACCCAGTGTAAACAAAACGACTGTAACATGAGTAGGTGTGACATGTATTGTTCTGCAATGACCCTCCTTGTCTACTTGTAATTAATTGCTTGTGTATGCAATAATATTCAACAAACTCTCAGGATTTTTGTCAATGTAATTGACTCTTTAGCACAAAATTTGGTGGTAGTTGGTCAGAAATATTTCTCTTACACCCCAATATACAACACAGATTCCTCTGTTATCACTTGCCCTTAAATTATCAATAATCTGATGAACATTCTCTATTGTGGAAATGTGATCAAATATATCTCAAGACAACATGTGAACTTCAGTGCCTGTAGTCCAGTGCTTTGTTCATTGTGGCAGATGCAGATCACGATGGTAAAATGTGCTTGGTGCAGGGTAGAACATCTGCTGAAATTTGTTGCGAAATGCATGACAGCCACAAGGATGTTATGTATGGCCTGTGATTTGTGAGTTACATTTTGCTCAGCTACAGATCTTTCATACACATCCATGCACTGTTTATAGACAAAAGCCTCGGTGGACTGAAAGTCAGCAAGCACAATATCACCCATGTAGGTTGTTACAGGGACAACATCTGCAACAACTTTGTATATTAGAATTCAAATTTACTAAATAATCATCGTATCATGTTGATATTCGCAACCACTAGTATTGTTGCTCAATACTAGAATAAAATTTTAATGTCATCCAGATTCCAAACAGCAGGAAGCAGATATTAAATTGAATTGCAATATAAATGATAGTTTTTTTCATGGAGGCAATTAAAATGACCCATTCATCATGGCAATTCTCCATCATTAATAGCAGGAAGATAGTTATCACTGTGATCTGCATGTTGCCCGTGCAAATAACATTCATGAGAAACACTGGACATCTTCAGTCAAACAAAGTGACTTTTTCAAACTTCAAAATACTCTCAATGCTGCCAGGGAAATTACTGTTTGACACAAAAAATCTTACATCCTTCAGAAAACCTTCTGCATGAGAAAGAAAATAAATTGATTTCAATCTTACCATAAGATGATGCTTTAAAGCCACCAGAAAGTGCCTGTTATATTAGAAATAAAGCTCAAATTAAAAGGAACAACAAATCAGAGGAACTGCTAACTTGCAAAACTCACTGGCCAGTTATCAAACAGTCTTATACACCGAATCATATAATTAATGACACAGGTGTACACATTCAACAATTGAATGATTTGCCAAAACAATTTAAATTCCTTTTCGCAATAATATTCAAAAAATATGTTTGGCAGAGGCACCTTTGACAATCTTAGTGCACAGTCCTGAGAGAAAGTACAGAGTCACTCTTCAGCACAAAGCGAGAGACATCTCAGTGATCTGCTATTTGTTTTAGATCATCTATAATTCATCTAGGCAATAACCATAACACCGCCTTACAAGGGAAATTGAAATATAAAATGTCTGTAAGTTCCCACACAACGCTTGGAAAAGAAATATCAAAATAGAAAAGGCATTTGAAGCATAGCGTTTGTAAGTTCCTACCAGTAACACTTTAAAAACAAGTAAAGGAGAAAGGAACAGCAAATCCACATCTCCTACAAGCAATTCAGAAATAGCATTCACTGCATCTTAGATGACCTGCAAAAGCAAAAGGTCCTCGGTTAAAACAAGGGTTTGGCAAAAGACCAATTCAATGGTATGAAGCATCTTTGAGGATTTGATTCTGGAGAACATGACTTGTTCTCTGATGAGGTCTCTACTTTGCATAGTTTTCATTAAGAGGAATATTTTTATCTAAAACCAAGAGTATAAAATTACTATAAAATTTAAATTGCTATATAATTAATATTATGAAAAACATATTTACAGATGAAATTTCAAAGCAACCAAAGCCAAATGTGGTATTGTCAGCTTGGGTGTGCTAAAAGGGATAGCTTGAGTTAATCTTACTCTCCAAAACAGGATTTCATCTCCTATATCCCATTAAAGCGTAGCTTTAAGCACCAATGATGGACAAATTTTTAGCTGATTTCTTGTCAAGCTTGCCACAACGATCTTGAAAGAGTATGACTTGCATTCTCTGTCATCCATCTTCTCTGGCTATGATCTAATTTCTACACACAGCATTGTAAAAATGTTTCAAAATTTTCAAGAGGCAACTAATGAATAAAATCAACATACAAAACTGAAAAGTTTTCTGGTGATCATGGAGTCAACATAAAATACCTAACCTGTCCGCTAACCAAAAAAATAGGCTTTTGAAGCTGTTTATATATTAGTACCTGCGGCTGCGGTGAAACCGGTGTTGTTGTTGCATATGCTCAAACTGTTGCAACCTCACAGTGAAATTAATTCCAGTTGTTCCACTGGCAAACTCTGTATCATCATCACCATCTTCGCTACCTTGCATACCATTGCCAAGGCCAGGGATGTGTGTCAAGAGTTGAGCACATAGATTTCCAGAGGTACTTCTTAATGCGCTGATGTTTAGCTCTTCACCACTAAATGTGTATGTCGGAACAGTCTTCAGTCGTTTCTTTAAAATCCCGAATGCAACACTTTGCTACATTTTAGGTGCAGATAAGAGAATAATCAGGTTCTTCAAATGTCTCCTCCATACATGGGTGAATAATATGCAGATGCATACAACAAATGTATCTCATTCTTTTATTTTAATTTTAGCCTAGGAAGAAAATGTGGAAAAGAAAAGTGTAGATGTAAACTAGAACATTGGATGACCAACAGACCAGAGATGAATGCATAACCAATCTGTGCAGGTCAGTTCTTTTAAGGGCAGGAGCAGAGCATGAAGTGGAATCAGGAGGTGAAAACACTAAGCACTAACTTCAAGAAAACCCTGGAAGAGAAACATCCCAGGAGAGTTTTATATAATATATATTTTAATATAGTTTCATGCATATATATTCCAAAAAGGCAGCAGAAGGTCAAATTAGTTGCAGAAAAAAAGAAGACGCGGATTTTGTGTTACTTGTAGACAAATACTATATTTTTAGGAAGGTGGAAATGCAACCTGTAGTAGATTAATGATAATCATGTTATCATTTGGAATCAAAGCAAAAATGCTAAGGTGACACGTTTGAAGGACCCAAACCCAAGGATTGTCCACTCTGATACCAAATGTTAATGGCCAAATAACCCAAAAAGCATAAAAACAGAAAAAATAAGTAATGCCATGCCTTGAGAATGACTAAAGTGCCATTTTGAGGTGGCAACCTCCATTACGCCTTATATTTACAAATAATTATTTATGATTTCTAAACTAGATTTCCTTGGCCTATAAATAAAGGGTACAATTACAAATAATGAGCCTAGCAAACCCAAGTTTCAGGGCTTAACAATCAACAATTAGTACACAGATAACATCAATCATCTAACAGTTTTAACATTCTCATTAAATGATCAACCATAACATCAGCCTTCAAGTTTCACGTTTCAACAATTAATATTTGTCATCAACAACCTGTAACAAAAAACATCAACCTTGTAATGCAATAAGGTATCATAACCAAATAGAGATGTTATATGCAGTCAAGTATCATGAAACATTTACGAAAAAGGCCATAATAAATAAATAAAAATGTTAAAGTTTTAGAACCTAATTGAAAAAGAGACAATTTTATTATCTACTATACTTCCTCTTGCCACAAGAAACTTTTCATTTCCTTTCTTGTGCTTTAACAACAAGAGTAGCACAAATTGGTCACGGAGCATTGGTATGAGCTCCCCCACTACCTACACACCCCCAGCACAATGATGGAGGTTATAAAGCTAAAGATGCTATATCTGGTATCCTACTAGTGCTAACAATGGTAGTGGATGGGGGTGGCATCTCTACTGCATAATCAACATCATGAGCCTGATCAACCAAAAGTTCAGTTTCTAAGCACACTAAAGTTATGGCTTCATCCTCCAAAAATATGATTCTCTGGACTGTTGTCCTAAGTATTATATGTTCTATCATTCTTCATCGCCATGAAATAATGGGGCAATGACCTCAAGTTATAGTACGCATAAACCAAGCTTTCTACTTGATCTAAATTCAAGTTGTTTCTCTTCACAACGTGGATGAAGTTGTAAGTGCTCCAACACCTCTCTACAAAAGAAGCCTCCACAACATATAAAATCACCCTCACCATAAATATATGTAAGATGTGTGGTAGAACCACCATACGTGTTCCACCATTCTATAGTATTCATCCTATTTAATTTTTAGTTGCATGAATAGAACCAAAGACTCCAATGCCACTAATGTACAAGTTCAATTTGTTTCATACTTGTTCACATTCAACCCCATCACAAAGCAGCTTGTCTAATGCAATCATACACATATTACAAACCTCAAGATCCATGCTTGGTCTTCTCTTAACCCCACCCCTAGGTGTTGGTTTGGCACGTTGCCATGCAATCTATTAGTTTTTGTAGCATCGGATGTGTTCTAGCCACGAAATTTGGTGGAGAGGCTAGAATACATGTATTCTCCAAAACCCAGCAATCGTTTTTGGAAATTCCACCTAGAGACGACTTAATTAAAATAATTAGTCTTTTTTTAATGGTGCCTAAGTCTAAACTTAGGAAAACTGATTAATTAAAGGGTATTAATAAGTCATGGTGAGAATCTTCTAGAAGAAGACATGGATCGAGTTGTAGTTAATCTTAGTCATCACTTATGTTTTAATCTTGGTCGTTGATGTCTCAACGAGAGATTATAAGAAGAAATTCAATGGGGGTTGGAGAACACAATTGAGACACCAGAAATTTGATTTTGTTGGGAAATCGATCTCTAGAGTAGCAGCATTTAGTTGTCGAAGGCGATTCAGTAAGATCGAAGTAGTGAGAGAGGGGCAGGGATAGTAAGGCCAAAGGGATATTTTTCAGTCCAATGAGTGCATAGCAAAGAGGCAATGGGTGCCACAGAGAGGTAGCGCAGTGCTTCAGAGGGGAATTTGTATTTTGTTGGGGATAAGCAATGATTCAGTGCCAGAAGTCGGACTAGGAGCCTGGAGGCCAAGAGAATCGTTCTTCTAGACAACAACTGATCAGTTAGCGAGAGAGACATTGATCTGAGTTGTAGGACACAGCACTGTCTAGGTTGATGCAGGGACTGTGCAGAGGCATCAGAGAGCAACTCATCTTGAGCCAAGGTCAGTGTCGGGTCGCCAATGGGAGTGAGATTTTTCTCACTAGACTTTTTGTCAGTCATTTCTCTGTATGGATTGCCATATTTGCGCATCCATAGTTTTGTACTCAGATTTTCTACTGCATAATAATAAAACCCTCAGCTATTGCACCGGTTTTCCCAAGTTTCTGAATCACCTACTGCAACAACTGATTAAACTTCTCCTATTTGTTAATCACTAAAACAAATTATTTACTGCTTCCTACAACAAATATCGAAGCTAATACTACTGCAACCTTCACTTAATTAATTTGCTCAAAACAAGAATAGAACAATAGAGAAAGCTACACACAAGTGACAGTATTTTTTGGACAAATGTCCCTGGAAAAACCCAAAGCCAGAAAATCAGTGCAGCAGCTTTGAGGGTTTTTATTATTATGCAGTAGTTTCTAAATACAACTTTGGATGCCTTTTCAGCAATTCAGTTACAGAGAAAATAAACTAGCAGAAAAACTTAGTGAGATTACCTCACTTTACACGGCAAATCCCGATTGTTCTGACAGTTGAACTGTTGAATTTTCTAAGTCTATCCATTAGAAAATTAATTTGTATTCTGCTATTTTATTTCTTCTACTTGTTTAAATTCGAACAAGTTATTTAATACATTTAAATACTGAAATAAACACAATACAGTCACAACATCTACAGATCATCAACTGAAAGAAAACAAGCACACAAGTGACACCGTTATTTTTGGACAAATGTCCCCGAAAAAACCCAATGTGGGAAAACCGATGCGTCTATTCAGAGGGTTATATTATTATGCAATCTATCTGAGTACAACTGGGTGCCTAACTTGCTCACCCGAAAGAGAAAAATACATGGTAGCAATACCTCTATATCCAGAAACAGGTATTCAGAAAACCTGTCCCATGAAACCCTCTCTGGCATAACTGAAGCTCACGCGCTAGCCCTTTTGGCCTCTGCGTCAACCTTCTGCTGACCTGCGTCAACCCCAAGACCCTCTGCGTCAGCCCTCTAAGGCACTGCGCAGCCTCTGGGACCCTCTGCGTCAGCCCTCTAAGGCACTGCGCAGCCTCTGGGACCCTCTACGTCACTCCAGCAGCCTCTGCAAGGATGACGCAATCCCTCTGGCCTCTGCGCTGCCTCTGTTGGGCACTGCGTAGCCTGGACTAGTTGCTGCTCTCGCTCTCTCTACTTTTGTGTTGGTCTCTTAGTATTGTCTTTGCCTCTCTACCTCGTACTCACTGCCCCTCGCTATTGATCACTGATTCAACTTTGCTTAGCAACCCCACACTAGCAAAATGAATGACTGATCACTCTGATGTGTTCTCTAATTAACCCTCAAGCCTCTTCTTATACTTTTCTTGTTGGTCCATCAATGGCTAAGATTAGATTTGGCTTGATCCATGACTTTTGGGCCCTTCTAACCCAGTTTTATATTAATACCCATTAATATTTTATTTTTCCTAAGTATAGACTTAGGAACTCCATTAAAAATATTAATTATTTTAATATCTCTGAAACCAAGTACAATCTGCCCAAACCATTTAGGGGTCTTGGAGATCTCATGTGCTTTAGCCTCTCCACCAATTTTCATGGCTAGAGCACACATCCGATGCTACCCCAAATCAACACTCCCTCTTAGCAAGGACTGTGCTCTAGTAATACTCCTTACTGAGTATCACATTGATTATACGGCACTAGTACCTGTGCTGATGCTAGGCCTCCCCGCCCAACATCCTCTGCACTGCTGCCCATGGCCCTGCCACTGCCACTGTTGCATCCGTACGGCAACTCCCTCTGCATCCGTGTTGTTGTTGGTCCATACTCCCAACACTGCATCCCCCTCTCATCATGCTGCATCGTGCTACTGCACACTGCTACTGCACTACAACTCGGTTATTGAGAAGTAAGTAACTGATCCACCCAACTTCTGACATCTCTGTCAGGCTAGAAACACTCCCGATACTGAAGCTCTCTCTGCCGCTAACAAGTGCTCCCTCTACTGACCTCTGCGTTGCTACAACAACTCCCTTCATCTCGCACCGCTACAAACCTCTCTGTGCCATCCTGCACCATTGCAACACTCTCGTGTCTCTCGCACTATTGCAACCTGCTAGCCTCGCGCTGCCCAGTGACTCCTGTGCTGTAGCACTCTCTACTGCTTCATCCGCATCCATCTCTACCTACATCCGCCAGTCCTACTACTCCTCTTCAGGGCTCCCTTAGTAAGGTATAATCCAAGAGGTTGGGTACCTCAAGGATCCTGCCCCTCATTGCCTGTATTCCTTCTGACTACAACTCAATGTCTCTCCACTTCTTCTCAAGTGGCACATGAGTACTCATGGCACAATCGTCATCCTCCTCGACTTCCTTCTCCACCCTCGCTAGCGCTGCCTTGGACTCAGAAGCCTCTCCCTTGTTCTTCTTCCTCAGACATTGGTTCGCATAGTGACCCAATCCCCCACAGTGGAAGCACTTTACCTTAGAGAGGTCCTTCTTCTTCCTCTTCTCCTGCTTTCCCGCAGATGCCAAAGACGCATCCTCTTCCTCTTCCTTCTTGATCCTGACCCCTTTGCTACTACTCCCCATCTCGGTCAGCCATTTGATCTCTTCTTGACGAAGAGCCCCCACAATTCTTCCCAATCCGAAAGACTCGCGCTGCCCAGTATGCTCTAGACAAACGTCTCCAAATCCTCGAAGACTGCGTTAAGTGTGGTCCTCACCATCAACTCCTGATTCGGCGTGGCCCCAATGGAAATCAATTGGTCACAGATCTCCTTCAACCGATCAAGGAAGACATCTATCTACTCTCCCTTCTACATCTGGTATGACCTCCACCGATTCTCCAGGAGCATCTTCCTTTGCACAGAAGTATGCTGGTACAATGTTTTCAAAGTGTCCCACATCTCCTTTGTCGTTTCCTTCTCGACAATATGTGGGACTACATGATACTTGACCCCATTAAAGATGATACACTCTGCCTTAGCAATTGCCTCCTCGTACCTTTCATTAGCTACCAGGTCAACTAGGATAGCCATCACTCTCAAGGCAAAGCCCTTAATACGATGTCTGTCTAGAATGGACAAGATCCTAGTCTTCCAGACCACAAAGTTGGACACTCCGTCCAGCTTGTCCTGATCTCTCAGCCCATTCACGGCCATCTCGCTGCTCTTCTGTCGACTCCTCCGAGTCTCTCTACTTCCCGCCTGGAAGTTCTCAATTCGACTCCTACTCCTATTGAGTCTCTCTACTTCTTGTCTGGAAGTTCTCGGTTTGACTCCTCCGAGTCTCTCTACTTCCCATCTCGAAGTTCTCTTCTGGACTCCCTCTGAGTCCCGATTTCCCTCCTGGAAATCCTTCTGCCAATGTCAAATTGCCCCACTCCGATCGTCTGTGCAATTGCAACACTGATCTGCATTCCTTGGTTAGAAATCTGCCTCGGCAGCAACTCCCTCCACCTTGGTCTTGCCCTGTTAGGTACTGTTCTAACCACATTACCCCACCAACTTTGCTCCGCAAACTACCCACAGCCGCCTATGCCCCAGCGACTGAAGGATTGAGCCTCTTGGCTCTACGCAATCCCGACACCAGCAAAAAAACTCTCTCAGCCAACTGCGTCAGCCCATTTGGCCTCTACGTAGCTCTGCATGAGCCTGTTTCTGCCCACCTCAGCCTTTACGATGCCTCTCTTTGGCCCACACTGATGACACAATCCCTTTCCGTCGCTCCTTCCTCTGTCACTTTCTGCAAGGATCAGCTCTGTCACTCGGGACAACTGAATCTGTTGCAAATGCTCTGCTAAGTTGATGCCTTCATTTGTCCCGTGATCTGCAACCATGCTCTGATACCATGCTAAATTTTCTAAGTCTATCTATTAGAAAATTAATTTGTATTCTATTGGTTTATTTCTTCTACTTGTTTAAATTCGAACAAGTTATTTAATACATTTAAATACTGAAATAAACACAATACAATCACAACATCTACAGACCATCAACTGAAAGAAAACAAGCACACAAGTGACACCGTTATTTTTGGACAAATATCCCCGGAAAAACCCAATGCGGGAAAACCTGTGCAGCTATTTAGAGGGTTACATTATTATGCAGTCTATCTAAGTACAACTGGGTGCCTAACCGGCTCACCCGATAGAGAAAAATACACAGCAGCAATACCTCTATATCCGGAAACAGGTATTCAGAAAACCTGTCCCACGAAACCCTCTCCGACACAACTGAAGCTTAGCGCTAGCCGTTTTGGCCTCTGCATCAACCCCAAGACCCTCTGCGTCAACCCTTTGAGGTACTGCACAACCTCTAGGACCCTTTCCATCATCCCAGCAGCCTTTGCGTGGATGACGCAGTCCCTCTGGCCTCTGCGTTGTCTCTGTTGGGCACTGCGTAGCCTGCACTGGTTGCTGCTCTTGCTCTCTCTACTTCTGCGTTGGTCTCTCAGTATTGTCTTTGCCTCTCTACCTCGTACTCACTGCCCCTCGTTGCTGATCACTGATTCAACTTTGCTTAGCAACCCCGCTCTAGCAAAATGAATCACTGATCACTCTAGTGTATTCTCCAACTGACCCTCAAGCCTCTTCTTATACTTTTCTCGTTGGTCCATGAACGGCTAAGATTAAATCTCTAATCAATAGCTAAGATTAGATTTGGCTTGATCCATGACTTTTGGACCCTTCTAAGCCAGTTTTATATCAATACCCATTAATATTTTATTTTTCTCCAACTGACCCTCAAGCCTCTTCTTATACTTTTCTCGTTGGTCCATGAACGGCTAAGATTAAATCTCTAATCAATAGCTAAGATTAGATTTGGCTTGATCCATGACTTTTGGACCCTTCTAAGCCAGTTTTATATCAATACCCATTAATATTTTATTTTTCCTAAGTTTAGAATTAGGAACTCCATTAAAAATATTAATTATTTTAATATCTCCCAAACCGCGTATAATCTGCCCAAACCATTTATGGGTCTTAGAGACCTCATGTGCTTTAGCCTCTCGACCAATTTTCATGGCTAGAGCACATCCGATGCTACCCCAAATCAACATGAACTAACTGTCCCCTGGGTATCTCTGTGTTGGCCGTGTGTCAACTCAATTGGGAAACGTCTTGCCTTCTGGAGCAGTTTCCAGCCCTCCCAGCGCAGAAATATCAGCTCCTTTACAAAACCTGGACTTCTGCTCTGGATGACTGCGTTGTCTCTGTGTGGGCCCTTTTGGCCCAACGTCAACCCCTCCTGGGTCTGGCGCTGCCTCCTCCTAGTGTCTCTCTGTTGCGTATCTTGACTCTGGAGAAGATAATCCAACACAACTATCCCTACCCCTCACTGCAAAAACTCGCTATCAAAATTCTCCCAACAGCTCCTCTACTCTGCTTAAGAAAATAAAAATTCTAAATTCTCTGTGTTTTTCCAAGTGATGCTCAAGCCTCCTAAAAAATCTCCCCGTTGACATTCAAAGGCCCTGATTATAAGCTAATCAATGGCTAAGATCATTTCTGCTTGATCCTCGTCTTCTTCTAGAAGTTACACCCACAGTTTATATTAATACCCTTTAATTATTTTATTTTCCTAAGTTTAGACTTAGGGTCTTTAAAAATAATTAATTAATTTAATAAAATTGTTTCTGGGTGGAATTTCCCAAAGCGCTTTTTGTTCTTTGAAATACATGTGCCCAAACCATCCTGCAAAATTTTAGACTTAGAGCACATCCAATGCTACTAGAAATCAACACATTGGTCCAAAAATAACTATGTATTTGTGTGTGTGCATCTATTCTTCCAGCATTATTTTCTTCCGCAGTATTGTATTTGTGAAGGTTGTAGTGTATTAGTTTCGATATTTACCGTAGGATGCAGTAAATAATTTGTTCAAGTTTATTTAACAAATAGAAGAAACTTAATTAGTTGTTGCAGTAGGATTCGGGGTTTTCCGAATTTTCATATTGGAGCACAAATCATAAGTCGAAGAGCTCAATAGCAGAAGGGAAGAGGAATTTTGAATCTCTACAGACGCAGCAATTTGAAACCCTCAGAGGCAGCGTAGTCCCTTGAGCCAGGAGGGTCAGTTTTTGAGGAAAAATTATTTCTCTGAGAGAGTCAACAGAGAAATTAGATTTTCCAGATCAGAGCTTACCAGAGCCAGAGGGAGATGCGGTATTTTCCTTCCAGAAAAGATCTTCAGCTGGGACGCATTTATTAGGAGGAAGGAAGAGCACACACTGAGAGAATTCTTTTCTCAGCAGACTTCTAGCCCAGAAGTTCGAATTTTCCTAGCAAACCAAGAGTAGTTGTGAGCAGATTTGCCCACTACAGCAAGGAGTGTGAAAATCTGGTCAGCAGCTACATAGAGGAGAAGAGGAGGAATTTGACATTTTTGCAGAGATGGCATCAGCAAGGCTAAGAGATCAAGATCAATTGGTGTTGATTTGAGGTAGCATCGGTTGTGCTCTAGCCTCAAAAATTGGTGGAGAGGCAAAGGCACATGAGATCTCCAATACCCAAAAAGGGTTTGGGCGGATTCTAAACAATTTGGAAGATATTAAAATAATTAATATTTTTAATGGAATCCCTAAGTCTAAAATTAGGGAAATTAAAATATTAATGTGAATTAATATAAAGCTGTGTTAGAATGGTCCAAAAGTCATGGGATCAAGCCAGATCTAATCTTAGCCATTGATTAGGCACTTAATCTCGGTCGTTGATTTGTCAACGAGAAAAGTATAAGAGGAGGCTTGAGGGTCACTTGGAGAATATACTGAGGGAGACCAGTGAATACAATTTCTGGAGCGGGGTTAACTGAGAAATTGAACCAGTGGTCTGGTGAGCAGTCAAGAGGCAACAAGTATAGAACAGAGAGATGGAATCAGCAACTGGAGATCAGTGCTGAGGCAGAGAGGCTGACGCAGGGCATTTCAGGTAGACGCAGAGGCAGCAGGAGACAGCGCAACAACAAGTTGGGCCTGCGTGGGTGACGCAGAGAGGCCCGGGGTTGACGCAGTCAAGAAGGGGCTAATGCAGAGGGTCTGAGAGCCACGCAGAGGTCAGCCAGGCTGACGTTGGGATTGGGAGAAGTGCTAGAGAATTTTTTCTCTCTGAGGGTAAGCCAATTTGGCACCCTGTTGTACTGAAGACTTGTTGAATAATAAAATCCTCCCTTGCTACACCGTTTTCCCACATTGGGTTTTTCCGGGGACTGTTGTCCAAAATATCTGTGTCAATGTGTTGATTCTTGTGCATATGTTTGTTTCTGTATTACGGTGTGATATATGGAGTAGTATTTATTTTAATGTTTATTGAAGTAATTTCATAAATAACTTATTGTGGAATAAGTAGGAAAAGTAAATCAGTTGCTACAGTGATAGAATTTTCAGATGGTATCGGAGCGAGTAATCAGAGACAGAAAGGGAAAATCAGTTATAGGTCGAGACCACGATGCAGAGGCATCCACGTTAGGAGACTCACATAGATTTCAGAAGAGTGCACAAGAGAAAGAGATTTCGATTTCTCTATGTTGGCTTCCAGGCTGGAAGAAGAAGTGGCGTGTATGACTAGTGTTGCATCATCAGAAGTATGGTATATAGACAGTGGAGCCTCGTGGCATATGACGGGAATCAGGAAGTGGTTCTCAAAATATCGAGAAGAGAAGATGAACTTTCAGATCACCATGGGGAACAAGGCAAAGTGTACTCCAATAGGGAAGGGTACCATAGTTTTTCAAACAAAATCGGGAGAACGGTTTCGTGCTACAAATGTGTTACATGTACCAGGATTGGGGATGAACTTACTTTCTATGTCGCAACTACAAGGCAAGGGCTATGATGTCTACTTCATCAAGGAGAAGGTATATGTCAAACACCCGAGTTGGAAAAGGAAAGTGTAGATCGGGATCAAAAGTAATCGTTTGTATAGACTACACCATGGAGCTCTGGGAATTCTCAGGAGCACTATAACAGGAGTTTCGAATCTGAGTACGGAACGAGATGATGTATGCAAGGGATGTGCTTTAGGAAAGTATGCCAAGGCAGCATTTCCTAGGAGCAAACACAAGGCCAAGAGTGTACTAGGATTGATACACTCAGATATCTGCGGACCTATGTCCGTCAAAGCTCTCAGTGGTGTCGAGTATTTCCTTAACTTCATTGATGACCACTCAAGGAAAACTTGGATTTATTTTCTGAAAACCAAGAATGAGGTTTTTTGTCGATTCAAGGAGTTCAAGGCTCTGGTGGAGAATCTGATTAGGAAGAAAATAAAAGTTTTGCGCTCAGATAATGGTGGAGAATATGTTGATAAAGACTTCACTAATTTTTGCGCTAAGGAAGGCATCATAAAAGAATGGACAACTCCCTACAATTCAGAGCAGAATGGGGTAGCAGAAAGAAAGAACATGACTATTGTAGAAGCAGCTAGGGCCATGATGTATGATCAGGGTATGCCAAAATTCCTGTGGGTGGAAGCATGCAACACAGCAGTCTATGTTCAGAAGAGGACTCCTCATCGGGCATTGGGCAAGATTACTCCAGAGAAAGTCTTCACAGGGAAAACACCTGAAGTCAGTCATTTCAGGATATTTGGGAGTTTAGCATATTGCCGCATACCCGAAGAAAAGAGGAAGAAGTTGCATCAGACTACATAAAAGGGATATCTGGTGGGATATAGCGAGAACGCTAAGACATACAGAATCTATCTTCTAGGGAGCAAGAAGGTAGTAGTATGATGAGATGTAAAGTTCATGGAGGACAAGGCTTTCAAAAGATCTCAGGAGATTCCTTCCGAGGAGCAGTCGAGAGAGGAGTCGTTGGTTAAGTCTCTTCAACCAAAAGAAGTAAAGAATTCTTCCTCGGGTCAGGAAGATTTTCAGGATGAGGAGGAGGAGCAAACAGAAGCACTTGCTAGCAGAGGAAGAACTAGCAGGGAACTTCGTCAAATTCTGCGAGATGCAGAGGACTTCATCGGTGTGCCAAGAAACAACAAGAGGGAGCGAAAACAACCAGATAGATATCAGGCATTAGTATCTTAGGATGGAGAGCCTGCCAATTTCAAGGAGGCAACTCAACATCAGGTTTGGCTAGATGCGATGGTAGAGGAGTACAAATCCATAATGGTGAACAATGTCTGCGAGGTGATGCCAAGGCCTCAAGACAGATCAGTGGTAGGTTCAAGATGGATCTACAAGATCAAATACGTTGCAGACGGCAGTGTTGAGAAATACAAGGCCGGGTTTGTGGCTAAGGGGTATACTCAAAAGGAAGGGATTGACTATGAGGATACCTTCGCCCTGGTAGCCAGGTATACATCTATTAGGACCATGATATCTCTTGCAGCCCAGATGGGATGGGAGATCCATTAGATGGATGTCAAAACAGAATTTTTGAACGAGGTAATAGAAGAAGAGGTATACATTGACAACTAGAGGGCTTTGAAACTCATGAGAAGAAGTCTCATGTATGCAAACTGAAGAAAGCCTTGTATGGGCTGAAACAGGCACCGAGAGCATGGTATGGTATGGCTACTGGCAGAAGATGGGATTTGTCAAGAGTGACGTGGATCTGAATCTCTACTATCTGGTTGTAGAGAACGAGCCGCTAATCTTAGTATTGTATGTGGATGATCTCTTTCTGATAGGATCATCCAGACTCATTGGGGACTGCATGAAGAATCTAGCCACAGAATTCGATATGAAAGATTTGGGACGAATGCACTACTTGCTAGGGTTGGAAGTTTGGCAGTAGAAGGGAGAAATCTTCCTTGGGCAAGGGAGGTATGCTACAAAAATCTTGGAAAGATTCGAGATGGAGGACTGTAGACCTATGACTACGCCAATGATCACCAACTGGAAGTATATTGATGCATCAGAAGACAAGGATGTCGATCCCACCCTATACAGCCAGCTCATAGGGTCCCTAATGTATCTGGTCAATACTAGGCCAGACATTTGCTACATTGTCAACACCCTCAGTCAGTTCATGGTGGAACCAAAGAGGGCACACTAGGTAGCAACCAAACATGTTCTCAGGTATTTACAAGGAACAGTCGATTATGGGCTCTTGTACACTAAAGGTAAGGATATCGGTTTGAGTAGATTTACGGATGCAGATTGGGCAGGAAGTTCAGTGGATCGGAAAAGTACCTCTGGGTACCGTTTCAACATTGGATCAGGAATGACCTCCTGGTGCAGTAGGAAACAAAAGTTTGTGGCTCTGAGCTCATCTAAGGCAGAATATATGGCAGCAAGCACAACTTCGTGTGAGGCCATATGGCTTAGAAAACTTCTTGTAAACCTATTCAGAAGGAACATGGAGGCGACCAGGCTCTCTGAGAATCTAGTGTTTCATGATAGGTCGAAGCATATTGATATCCGGTGTCACTTTGTCAGAGACTGTGTCCAACAAGGAGCTGTACAGTTGAGCTACACTCCTATAGGAGAACAGGTGGCGGACATCCTCACTGAGGTCCTTGGAAGGACAAAGTTTGACTACTTCAGGGAAAAGATGGGGATGGTAAAGAACTCGTTTCAGAAGCAAAAATGGGAGTGATAGCAGCATGGATGTAAAGGGAGTTACAGTGCGGATGCAGTGTAGGGAGAAATGACCAGCAGCAACACGGATGCAAGGGAGTTGTCGTACAGAGGCAGCAGTGGCAGAGCCATGGGCAACAGTACAGGATGCAGCAGTGCAGAGGATGATGGGCAGTAGGCCTAGCATCAGCACAGGGACCGATGCCAGATGATCAGGGTGATACTCAGTGAGGAGTATTGCTAGAGCACATTCCTCGCTAAGAGGGAGTGTTGATTTGAGGTAGCATCGGATGTGCTCTAGCCACGAAAATTGGTGGAGAGGCTAAGGCACCTGAGATCTCCAATACCCAGAAAGGGTTTGGGCAAATTCTAAACAGTTTGGGAGATATTAAAATAATTAATATTTTTAATGGAGTCCCTAAGTCTAAACTTAGGGAAATTAAAACATTAATGTGAATTAATATATAACTTTGTTAGAATGGTCCAAAAGTCATGGATCAAGCCAGATCTAATCTTAGTCGTTGATTACGGACTTAATCTCGGCCGTTGATTTGTCAACGAGAAAAGTATAAGAGGAGGCTTGAGGGTCACTTGGAGAATATACTGAAGGAGACCAGTCAATTCAATTTATGGAGTGGGGTTAGCTGAGAAATTGAACCAGTGGTCTGGTGAGCAATCAGGAGGCAGCAAGTATGGAACAGAGAGACGGGATCAGCCACTGGAGATCAGCGCTGAGGCAGGAGAGGCAAATGCAGAGGTAGCAGGAGACTTTGCAGCAACTATCTGGGCCTGTGTGGGTGATGTAGAGAGGCCCAAGGCTGACGCAGGCAAGCAAGGGCTGATGTAGAGGGTTTGAGAGCCACACAAAGGTCAGTCAAGCTGACGTTGGAATTGGGAGAAGTGCTGGAGAATTTTTTCTCTCTGTGGGTAAGCCAATTTGGCACCCTGTGTACTAAAGAATCGCTGAATAATAAAATCCTCCCTTGCTACATCGATTTTCCCATATTGGGTTCTTTCAGGGATTGTTGTCCAAAATATCTGTGTTAATGTGTTGATTCTAGTGCATATGTTTGTTTTTGTATTACAGTGTGATATCTACAACAATATTTATTTTAATGTTTATTCAAGTAATTTCATAAATAACTTATTGTGGAATAAGTAGGAAAAGTAAATCAGTTGCTACAGTGATAGAATTTTCACAGTTGGAGGGAACCTCCAACTATATGATCTGGAAAGCAAGAATTTCCAGTCTTCTAGATGAGTATGATCTCAAAGCTTACATTGATAGTGTGGTAGTTGTACTCGTAGATGCAGTTTCGTTGATGCAGTTTCGTTGAAGGCCTACAAGAAAGAGATGGCAAAAGCAAAGAGGTTGATTCTCAATGGTGTCCGAGATCACGTGGTGTCTCACATAGCTGGGAAAGATACTACCCCACAGACGTGGGAAGCACTTGCTACGCTATAAAGGGATCTTCCGAACAACGAAAGATGTATCTTGAGGAGAAGCTGAGATGCACAAGGACGCAGAAAGGGCCGCGCATAGACCCCTTCCTCACTAGGCTTCAGGATATACGAGACCAATTGTTTGCAGTAGGGTCAGTGCCTTAACCTACAAAATTGGTGTGCTTTGCTCTAAACAATGTTTCCGAAGAATGGCAAGTCTTCGTCCAGAGTATACTAGGCAGAGAAAAGATGCCAGATTGGGATTGTATGTGGGTTGATCTACAACAGCATGAGATCGTTGATTTTGGGTAGCATCGGATGTGCTCTAGCCATGAAAATTGGTGGAAAGGGTAAGGCACATGAGATCTCCAAGACCCAGAATCGTTTGGAGAAATTCCACCCGGATGAAGAGTTATTAAAATAATTAATATTTTTAATGAGTTCCTAAGTCTAAACTTAGGAAAATAAAAATATTAATGTAAATTAATAAAAAATGGGTGAGAAAGTTCTAAGTGACGAGGATCAAGCCATTTCTAATCTTAGCCGTTGATTAGGGACTTAATCTCGGCCATTGATTTGTCAACAGTTAAAGTATAAGAGGAGGCTTGAGGGTCAGTTGGAGACACACCAAGTAATCAAGAGAATTCGATTTTCTGGGGCGAGGTTCGCTGAGGAAATTGAGTTAGTGATCAGAATTGCAGTGAGGGGCAGTTCAACAAGGGATTTTCATCCGAGGCTGAAGAATACATTAGCAAAGAGGCAGCACAGTGCAGGGAGAGACAGCGCAGGCCCTAGAAGGGCTAACTCAAAGGCCAAAGAGTTGACGCAGGTAACGAGAAGCCATAAAGGCTAACGTTGAGCCTCAAAGGCAGCGCTGGGGAGATTTTGTGGGGCAGACTAGGGGCAGATCAATAAACTTTGAGCCAAGAGAGGGTGCCGCAACTCCTGGAGGAGTGACGCATTTCCAAAGCAATGCTTGGAGCAGCTTTCACTATCCAGCATAGGGAATAGCCAAAGTCACTGTGGGGCTTGATCATGTGGTTGTTGATTTGCCAAAATATCTGTCTCCGAATAGGGGTACTACTACCGAGGATATTCTCTGTTGGGTGAGCCAATTCTGACACCCTATTTGTATTCATGAAATATGCTTAATAATATAAACCCTCTATATGCTGCATCGGTTTTCCCGAATTGGGTTTTTCCAGAGACGATTGTCCAAAAATAACGGTGTCCCTTGTGTCATTGTCTCTATTTATTTCAATGCATAGTTTGTATATTTTGAAGGTTGTAATAGTGTTTACTTCGATGTTTACGCAATTAAATAGCTTGTTAATGTAAAGAACAAGTAGGAGATTGTAAACCAGTAATTGCAATAGGGGTTTCTGATGTGTTAGATTCACGAATTTTCACATGGTATCAAAGCGATTGCAGATCGTAGGCGACTGAAGACACAAGCTGAGAAATCTGAGAATTTGCAACAGAGAAGCAGCTATCCCGAGAGATGGCGTTGTTCCAGCGCTGAAGAGACAAGAGGAGTGACACAATGCAAAGATTGTGATGCAGAGGTTCACGCAGTGCCCGCGTCAGCATTCTAACCCGAGAGAGGAAGACGCAGTAGTTGGGAGGAGCCCATGCAATAGTTGCGTCAACCATCAGGGTCAACGCAGAGGCAGAGGAGGGCAGATCAAGCTCATGCAGAGCCAGGAAGGATTGACGCAATTGGCCGAGAGGAGCAGATTCAGCGCACGCAGGGATTGCACAGAGCCTGAAGGGCTCAGATTCTTCGAGTTGCCGAGGCTAAGGGAGTTGTGGAGATTTTGATTTGTGGAGCTGGTTGGACGCTGTTTCTATCAGTGCAGAACAATGTCTAAGGAGACTGAACCAAGGTAGAGGGAAGCACTACCTCAACAGATTTCTAGCCAAGAAATCTAGATCTAAGTTGCAGCAATGGCAAAGGAGGATTGGAGAGGACAGTTGGCCAGAGGATTTCCGAGAGGGAAATCATGACTCAAAGGGAGTCGAAGAGGAGCAGAGATGGCAATGAACGGATTGAGGGATTAGGACAGACTGGACGAGGCTTCCAATTTTGTCATCTGGAAGGCCAGGATCCTAGCAATCCTGGATAAACATCGCATCAAGGACCATGCCTTGAAAACAATAGTTGTCCCAGTTGACCATGATGCAAACGAGAAGTATGAGGAGGCCCAAGGGAAGGCAAAATGCATGATCCTAGACGGGGGTCAAAGACCATGTAATACCACATATTGCTAAGAAGACAACAGCAAGGGAGATGTGGGAGACCCTAACCACCTTATACTAGGGCTCTTACGGAAGATCTTATTGGAGAATCAGCTGAGGTCATATCAGATGCAGAGAGGAGAGGAGACAGATCCATTCCTTCTCAGGTTGCAAGGGATTCGTGACCAGCTTACTTCCGTGGGTCCTACACCGAATCCAGTGTTCGTGGTCAAGACTGCCCTGAATACAGTCTCCAAGGAGTGGGAGACATTTGTCCAAAGCATTTTGGGCAGAGCAGGTCTCCCTAGTTGGGAGGAGATGTGGGTAGCTCTTCGACAGGAAAATCTCAGGAGATTAACCAAGGCAGGTCTTCGACAGGAAGATCTCAGGAGATTAACCAAGGCGGGGAGTAACGGTTAAGGGAGTTCAAATCAAGATGGAGGAGGAGGATGCAGCTCTCGCATTAGTGGGATAGCAAGGGGTACAGAAGAGGAAGAAAAAAGACATCTCCAAGGTCAAGTGCTTCAACTGTGGGGAGCTGGGACATTATGCTTCTTAGTGCCCCAGGGAGAAAGGCAAGGGAGAAGGATGTCGAGATTGATGATGATTGTGCCATGAGTGCTCATGCGCCTCTAGAGAAGAGGTGGGGAGACATAGAGTTGTAGTCGAAAGGACTACAGAATGAGGGCAGGATCCTTGAGGTACCCAAACTCTTGGATCACATCCGGCTACGGAAACCCTCAAACTTCAAAGACAGTAGCATGATGACAGGTGTCAGGTAGAGCAAGGTGTGATGGAGCGACAAGGCAATGCTAGAGTGCAGAAGTCTGTAGCAGCGCAGTGGAGGATGCAGTAGTGTGAGAAGCACCGAAGAGGTTGCAATAGCGCAGTGGTAGCAGAGGGAGTTTCAACATCACAAGGCTTCCAGACTAACCTAGATGTCAATGTTTGGGTGAAGTTAGTTACTTACTTCTTGGAAATTGAATTGCAGTGCAACAGTGTGCAATGGATGTGGGGCAACAAGCCAAGCATCAGCACAGAGGACCGATGCGGAGGATCAGTGTGATGCTTCTATGGTGAAGCATTGCTAGAGCACATTCCTCACTAAGAGGGAGTGTTGATTTTGGGTAGCATCAGATGTGCTCAAGCCATGAAAATTGGTGGAGAGGCTAAGGCGCATGAGAACTCCAAGACCCAGCAATCGTTTGGAGAAATTCCACCCGGATGAACAGTTATTAAAATAATTAATATTTTTAATGAATTTCTAAGTCTAAACTTAGGAAAATAAAAAAATTAATGTGAATTAATAAGAAATGAGTGAGAAAGTTCTAAGTGACGAGGATCAAGCCAGTTCTAATCTTAGCCATTGATTAGGGACTTAATCTCGATTGTTGATTCGTTAACAGGAAAACTATAAGAGGAGGCTTGAGGATCAGTTGGAGACACACCAAGTGATCAAGAGAATTCGATTTTCTGGGGCAAGGTTTGCTGAGGAAATCGAGTTAGTGATCAGAGTTGCAGTGAGGGGCAGCTCAGCAAGGGATTTTCATCCGAGGCTGAAGAATACATAGCAAAGAAGCAACACAATGCCGGGAGAGACAACACAAGCCCTAGAAGGGATGACGCAAAGGTTGAAGAGCTAACGCAGAGGACGCAGAAGGCTAACGCAAGAGATGTAGAAGCCATAGAGACTGCCACTGGGCCTCAGTGGCAGTGCGGGGGAGAGATTATGTGGGTCAGACTGGGAACAGACCAGTAGACTTTGAGCTGAGAAAGGGTGACGCAGCTCCTGGAGGAATAACGCATTTCCAAAGCAATGCTTAGAGCAGCTTTAGCTGTCCAGCATAGGGAACAGCCGAAGTCACTATGGGGTTTGATCATCCGATTGTTGATTTGCCAGGATATCTATCTTCGGATAAAGGTACTACTACCTAGGATATTCTCTGTTGGGTGAGCCATTTCTGGCACCCTAGTTGTATTCATGAAATCTGCTTAATAATACAAACCCTCTATACACTGCACCGGTTTTTCCAAATTGTGTTTTTCTAGGGACGATTGTACAAAAATGACGGTGTCCCTTGTGTTATTGTCTTTGTCTATTTCAATGCATGATCTGTATATTTGTGAAGGTTGCAATGGTGTTTACTTCAATGTTTATGCAATTAAATAACTTGTTAACGTAAAGAACAAGTAGGAGATTGTAAACTAGTAATTGCAGTAGGGGTTTCTGATGTGTTAGATTCAGAAATTTTCACAGAGATGAGGCAAGATTTGGTGAAGACTACCATCACTAGCAGCAACAGTAGCAGTGGGACGAAGCAAGTAAAAGAATAGGAGAATATGGCCCTCGCATCAAAGGGGCAGCAGGAGCAGTGCGAGAGGAAGAAGGACATTTCCAAGGTCAAGTGCTTCAGATGTGGTGAGCTTGGCCACTACAGCACTCAATGTACTCTCAGGAAGAAGGACAAGGAGGAGAAGCAGGATTAGCAGGCTGCATCCGTGGAGATCGACGGGTTGTCGTCCAGATTGGAGGAAGAGTTTGCCATGATCACCGATATACCTCTAGGAGTGAGGTGGGGTGATTTGGTTTTGTAGCTCCAGAGAGCTACAGATGGGCAAGATTCTTGAGAAGATCCACCTCATGAATCAATACCTTGCTACAGGAGCCCATAACATGTAGTAGTAGGATGGATCAGTGGGAGTTGGTGCAATCAGGTGCCAGAGTGACAGATGTAGCAGGTAGTATCAGGTCAGATACTTGGCAGCACAATGCAGAGTTGGCAGCAGTGCAATTGGCACAAAGCAGAGTCAGTCGCAACGTAGAAGCTTCATTGACGGTGCAAAGTCTAGCAGCAGTCAGGACTCGGGTGACAAATGCATCATACTGACCACAGTTGGTTCAATATTTTGGATGCTTTTCAGTGGCAGTTGCAGCAGCACTAGATGGAGAGGGAGTTGCAGCATTGGAAGCAGTTCAAGAGGGCCAGCGGCAGCACGGATGCAGCGTTTATCAGAGTTGCGCAGTAGTTGGTGGGCAGCAACACCTAGATATGAGCAGCGTGATAGGGGGTGGTGCAGAGACAAGGTGTTGCTTCAATGGGTTGCAACACTAGAACACATTCCTTGCTAAGAGGGAGTGTTAGTTTTTGTAGCATCGGATGTGTTCTAGCCACAATTTGGTGGAGAGGCTAAAATACATGTATTCTCCAAAACCTAGAAATCGTTTCTGGAAATTCCACCTAGAGACGACTTAATTAAAATAATTATTTCTTTTTAATGGTGCCTAAGTTAAACTTAGGAAAATTGATTAATTAAAGGGTATTAATTAAGTCATGGTGAGAATCTTCTAGAAGAAGACATGGATCGAGTTCTAGTTAAGCTTAGCCATTGACTATGTTTTGATCTTGGTCAATGATGTCTCAACAAGAGATTATAAGAAGAAATTCAATGGGGGTTGGAGAATACACTTGAGACTCCAGAAATTTGATTTTGTTGGGAAATCGATCTCTAGAGTAGTAGCATTCAGTTGCCAGAGGTGATTCAGTAAGATCAAAGCAGTGAGAGAGGGGTAGGGATAGTAAGGCCGGAGGGAGATTTTCTAGTCTGGTGAGTGCATAGCAGAGAGGCAACGCAGTGCTTCAGAGGGGAATCCATATTTTGTTGGGGAGAAGCAATGATTCAATGCCAGAAGCCGGAGTGAGAGCCCGGAGGCCAAGAGAATCGATCTTCCAAACAGTTGTTGATCAATTAGTGAGAGAGACATTGGTCTGAGTTGTAGGACGCAACACTGGGCTAACGCAGTCACTGCACAGAGGTAGTAGAGAGTAGCTCATCTTGAGCCAAAGTCAGTGCCAGATCTCCAATGGGAGTGAGATTTTTATCACTAGACTTTCTGTCAGTCATTTCTCTGTATGGATTGCTATATTTGAGCATCCATAGTTTGTACTCAGATTTACTATTGCATAATAATAAAACCCTCAGCTGATGCACCAGTTTTCCCAAGTTGGGTTTTTCCAGGGACATTGGTCCAAAATAATTGTGTATTTGTGTGTGTGTGCATCTATTCTTCCAACATTATTTTCTTCCGCAATATTGTATTTGTGAAGGCTGCAGTCTATTAGTTTCGATATTTACCTTAGGATGTAGTAAATAATTTGTTCAAGTTTATTTAACAAATAGAAGAAACTTAATTAATTGATGCATTAGGATTCGAGGTTTTCCAAATTTTCACACAATCTAGGAAAAGTCCTAGGGGGGGAACCTATGGGACAAATACTGGACCAAATGACAACAATGAGACAAAGACCCATTGCAAGCTCAGTTAATGTCCCTTGTTTTTTACAGACTTTCACCGACGGGAGGAGTCTCGATATGAAAGGAATCCGTTGTGATGATAGGTTCAGTGTTAAGGCATGAAGTGATTCCCAAGGCCCATTCAAGGAGAGACTCAATTAGGGCTCATTGCTTCAATGAATCTAAAGGCTCTCCAAGAAAGACCTAGCAGGAAAATCTAGACTTAGGCTTGAAATTTTCAATGATGAAGAGTAGACCTAAGGTCAAGACTTCTAAGATGATATAGTACCTCTCAAGTAGCTTTGTAAGATGCTTAGACACCTTGAATAGGCTTTTGCTATTCTTGAATCTTGAGAGACCTAATTATGGCTTATGCTAGACCTATGGTTTTTAGGAAAAGTGTGGGAAGAAATTCCTCCAAGTGCTCTCTAGGTCAAAGTAAGATAGAAGAAAGGGTCTAGTAAGATTTATTCCTTTGAATACTATGTTTAAAGACCCACAAGAAAATCACCTTATCCAACAGAAACCAATTAGGTTATTCGTCCAAGGGCACACCTAGGGCATAAGATTTTAGGAGAGTTGACCGTGAGAATTCCACCAAATTTTGAGATCCTCTAGAGGAGACACCATCACAGTTTTCAATCCTAGCAAATTCAAGAAATTCAACCCCTAAAGAATTTCGCAAGGTGCCCTAGCTAGCTGTCTAGGAAAAGGGGCTGGAATTTTTGGAGAAGGAAAAAGAAAAGGAAAAAAAGTTTGACCACCAATTTTGCTCGGACTAGTGCCTAATTCTTAGGCTATGGAGTCTATGATGATTAAAGATTTGCCAAACTCGTCTTTAAGGGGGTCAAAGAATGATGCTCTAGCAACCACTCTTCAACAATTACATACTCAATATCTATGGCTTTTCATGGAAAAAGAACAAAATCCCATCCACTAGGAACATTCATCTATTGTCATTCAAAAAGCAACATGTCCAATTTACAAGCAAACCATCTTTCACAATGATATTCAACAAATTAGGGCACAAGAGATTTAACTAGTAGCAATAATTCTACACATTAATGATTAGACATTATTCCAAGAAAACTTTTCAACAAAATAGCACTTAAAAGATAACAAGAGATATATCCAACCATAGAAGAACAAGTAGCTCCAAGAAAGATCGAAATTTCAGCCTCCAAATATATCGAAATGCATCATTAGAAGTCTCCAATATCATCCAAGAAAAAGTGTGAAATTCTTATTACAAGAGAAGTCTAAGTGATGACGATGATCTCTCACAATGAAAGTCATCTCTATTTATATGATCCTCAACTAATTCAATTTAGCCTAATTAGCCCCTAGCAATTATAAGATAATGTGCAAAATACAAATCTTAGTCACAAGCCCACCAAGTAGCTAATAAAGTGATGAAGAAGCCATCCATAAGTGAGCAGATGTAGAAGGGTCGTTGGAGGGCCTTGTTGAGTCCTCAAAGTGCCATGATGAGAGAGAGAGATCCATGAATGATAGACAAGGGGGTCACCCCTTAAACTCTATGTAAATCATCATGTGGTGCTCTAAAGTGGCTCTAGGGCACAAGCACTGGTCTCATGGGTCTTCAGATTAATGATAAGCCTATAGATTGCTCCAAATGAGGACTATGAAGATGGTGCATGCCCTTCCATGTCTCGTGGGTGAGACAAACCTCCTTTGGTCCTTGGATTGTTAGTTTTTGTAGCATCACACAAGTGTTCTAGTCTTGACTCATGTTAGAGAGGCTAAAGAACACAAGATCTCCAAAACCCAAAAAAGGTTTTAGGAGAAAACATCTAGAGATGGCTCAATTATGTTAATTGATCAATAGCTAAATATTTCCAAAGTCTAACTTAGGAAAAATGATTAATTAACAACAATTAATTGAGAAATGTGAGAATTCTCTAGAAACTCACATGGATTGAGTTATAGATGATCTTAGTCACTGATGATGATCTATATGAAAATTTCTGACATGAAATTCTACTGCAGTAACTGATCTATTTCTCCTACTTATTTCTCACAATAAGTTGTTTACAAAATCCTTCAGCAAATATTAAAATAAATTCTACTGTAGTTATCACATAATAGCATAGAGAAAATAACAATGATAAACAAGCACAAGAATCAATCACATCAACATAGTTATTTTTGGACAATTGTCCCCCGAAAAGACCCAGTGCAAGAAAATTGGTGCAGCAGATGAGGATTTATTTATTATTCTTCAGCAACAGTCTCTTTACAAGGAATAATTTTGCAATACATAGAAAAACCTTCAAGAAAACACCTGAGATAATTTTCCTCCTCAGCTGGGAGAAATTCCGACACCACAGAGACCCTTTATCCTTCATTGCGTCACCCTTGTGTCATCTGTGTGAGGACTGTGTCATCCCTACATCATCTGCGTGAGGACTGCATGAGATCTCGTCCTTGCCTGTGCTGTCTCTCAAAGCTCTCCCTCTGCGCTGTCTCTCTAAGGCACTGCGTCACCTCCTCCCCAGTCTCTGACTAATGCTAAAACCCTCCTCTTCCTTCACCCTGCAACTCTCCCTCTGAAATTGAAATCCTTCTCCTTGATAATCAATTTCCCTTGGGTTACTGAGTATTTGCCCGATGTGTCTCCAAATGACTCTCAAGTCTTCTATTATACTTTTCCTGTTGATGAATCAACGACCGACATTAAGTCTCTAATCAACGGCTAAGATTAAAACAGACTTGATCCTCGTCTCTTAGAAGCTTCTCACCCATATCTTTATTAATACCGATTAATAGTTTTATTTTCCTCAGTTTAGACTTAGGAACCCATTAAAAATATTTTATTTTAATAACTCCTCATCCAGGTGGAATTTCTCCAAATGATTTCTAGGTCTTGGAGATCTCATGTGTTCCAGCCCCTCCACAAAATTTTGAAGCTAGAGCACATCCGATGCTACCCAAAATCAACAATCTAATCATGGTCGTTGGTTCACCAATGAGAGATTATAAAGCAACTCGATGGGTAGATGGAGAACACATTTGTGAGGCCGAGTTCCTTGGCAGAGATCAAGCTATCCAATTGTAGCAGCAGAGCAAGGACGAAGAGTTTGAGCCAGAAGGAACGCAAAGACAAAGAGGGAGTAGAGATAGTGATTCCGGAGGAGATTTACGATGTTGGAGACTCAGTTGTAGGAGGGTCGAGTTTTCCTCAGTGAGGTTATGCAAGGACTGCGCAAGAAACTTTAGAGGAGGAGCTTGATTTAGCTGAAGAGGGTCGATTCAGTTGCTAGAGGCCGAGAGAAATTCTAGAAGGCCAAGCGAGTCATTCTCAGAGGCTAAGTTGGGTTGGATGTCTTGATTAGAGCAGCTTCCAGACAGTTCAAGTTTTACCTGCGCAGAGGCAGCACAAAGGTTGACATAGGGGCAGTTCGAGTAGCCTGTTTGTGCCAAATTTGGAGTTGGATCAATGTCGAGTGAGACAAAATTTGTCTCACTAATTTTTGGCCAGATTATCTTGCGAAGGATTGCCAATTTGGGCATCTAGGTTGTACTCAGAATTTTCACTGCTACATAATAATAATAATAATAAGACCATCATCTACTGCACCGGTGTTCCTACATTGTGTTTTCCCGGGGACATTTGTCCAAAAATCACTGTCAATTTTATTGTGTGTGCTATCATTTTCTCAATTTCCAGTTTATTTCTGCTGCATATTTTATTTGTGAAAATCAGTGTTGTTAAAAGCGCGATTAAATCGCACTTTTTTCAAAAAATCGCGAGTTTTTCCCTAGGCCGATTTAATCGCGCTTTTTATAGGAAAAAAGTGGGATAAAAAAAATTTGCCGCTTTTTTGCCCCCTTTTTTCAAAAAAGCGCGCTTTTTTCAAAAAAACCCCGCTTTTTTGGGAAAAAAGCTCGGGCTGGTGAGGCAGCGCGATTTTTAATGAAAAATTGAAAAAAAAAATGAAAAAAATGAATATTTTTGTACCAAACGATTTTTTCCCGCTTTTTTTCCGCTTTTTTCCCGATTTTTCCGCTTTTTTCCGCTTCATTCCCCACGCCGATTTAATCCCGCTCGTGCTTTTAACAACATTGGTGAAAATATGCAGGGTGATTTATTCGTTGTTTATCGTAGCAAATAAACTACATAATTTAGTCAATTAGAAGAATAAATTTCTAGTTGTTGCAATTTAAGGAAATTTCACATGGTATTAAAGAAGTTTTGAAGACAGATCATTGGCTTAGTAAAGAGGGAGAAATTTTGCAGCTTTAGAGGGAGTCTCTAAGCAAAATTTCCATATCTAGGCAGAGGTCTAGCCAGGGAGAGTGAATTGCTGGGCAGGGGTTTGATTTCCAGTTGCATGGGCAGGGAAAGTTTGAACAAGCCA
Organism: Pinus taeda; assembly: GCA_000404065.3. NCBI lineage: Eukaryota > Viridiplantae > Streptophyta > Pinopsida > Pinales > Pinaceae > Pinus > Pinus taeda. Next base: position 59,895 of record APFE031557644.1, read on the forward strand.
ACAACAGTTCCAACAGGTAGTGATGGTGCCAAGAAGCAATTCTGATGAACAGATCAGTGATTTTGTTGAGTAGATCTGGTCGCAGTTGGTTTGCAGTAGCAAAATCGGTACCAGGTGGCAGAGAAAAAGCACACACAGAAGGATTTTCTGAGAGGGTTTCCAAATTCAGTTTTCTGGAGTTTTGTGATTTCCAATAGCAGAAGGAAGTAGCAGCAGGAAAAACTACACATTCAAGGAGAGAGTGCGAGTAGCTGAGCAGGCAGCCGAACACAAAAGGAGGGGATTCCTGTTTATTTTCCCAGTAGTGAGTTTTGCAAAAATGGCCTCAACGGGACTTTGAGATCAGGATAGGCTAGATGGAGCATCCAACTACTGTATTTGGAAAGCCAAAATGTCTTTCCTACTAGATGAGCATCGTCTGAAGACGTACGTAGAAAGAGTTGTAGTCGTACCTACTGTTAATTTTAGTTAACAACGGTATGTTCTATGCTTAGCACAATTACTTCAATGTTCCTTTAGCAGCCCAATGACAATTTACAATTTAGTTTTCTAATAGCAATCACATTCACAGTAACTGTAGATAGAACATGAACAATAACATGCGAAGACAAGAGAACAACAGATTTGGCAGATGCCAGGGAAAAACCACAAGATGGGGAAAACCCTTTGATCAATCTTCTTATTATTATATCAAATGTTCAACAAAGAGAGAGAGCGCAAAAAGTCAAAATTGACTCGCCAAATCAAAGCCAAAACAACCCTGTCAAATTTGCAGTGAAATTCATCCCTAACCAGAAAGTCAAAGATGGTCAACACAACAACAAAACATCCTCTTTGGTCCTCAATCAAAGGTAGTAAAACTCAACCTTCAGCAATGGTCAAAGTCAACCCAAAATATTCACAAAATCTATGGTCAAACTTGGTCAACCTGAAGTCAACCATGTAGTCAAACAAGCCTATGGCCAACACAGGTCAAACAACCCAAAAATCTCGGTTTATGTGCTAATCAATGTGGCCTAGTCAAACAGAGTCAAACCCTCCAAAATCACAGTCAAACTTGGTCAAACATTCCTTGATCAACGCTGGTCATTGTTGGTCAAACTTTAGTTAACATCTAAAATCTTTGGCCCCATACTTCTGTTTGAAATTCATCCTCGTTGCCACACATGTGAATGAAAATATATGCCCAATAGTTGTACGAACCAATGAGAGGAGAGAGAAAAATGTGTGAGTGAATGAGGTGCCAAATGAGGTTGGTCGTCATTTATATTTATACAAGTCATTGAGGGTGAAGTGACATGTCTTTTGCGCTTCATGAGCCTACATGATGATGTGGCCGACCTTGACAATTTGCACGTGTGGGCATAAATTCAAAAACACGTTTCTGCTTGTTCGAATTTGATGATCTTTAGGTCAATTTTGGTCCTCTCAAAAAGAGGAATTCAATGCAATCATCATCTTCATCAAATGAGCTGTCCAAAGTGGAATTTGGCCCTAGTTTCCAATTTAGCACTCCCTTACAACTAGGGAGAATTCCACCTGCCAATCCATCCATCACATCGATCATCATACCATCTTGTTGTCATGTATCATCTTTATATCTCGTTTCTACTCTGTTGAACACTGAGATAGATCATGAAGAAGAATTGATCGAGAGTGAGTCACAAGACCTTGCCACTCTCCATTAACAAAAGTCAGTCCACATAATCAGCGGTATAACCCCAATCAGACTTGATCCCAGATCAAGTTGTTGAACACCATGCATCCTAGACATAGGGAGTACGGCAATTCATGATGCGTCCATCTGTAGTGCTATGGTCCCTATCCACTTTTCCCAACTCATTGGCCAAATGACAGGTACTTCCCATGAGTCTCAGACTACATGAGTAGGATGTATGTCGGGGCATCCATAGGAGAAGGTGAAGCACTCATTCTGCTCATATGCCATAGGAGAAGGTGAACCACTCACCCTACACATGTGTCATCAATCGTAGGGGAAGGTGAACCACTCACCCTACACACATGTCAACCATCATGGGATATCACAGGGGAAGGTGAACCACTCACCTTGTACACAGCGCACCTATAGGCGAAGGTGAACCACTCACCCTATGGTCACCCGTAGCTCCAAGAAGTACCCCAAGCCCCTAAGAGCTCCCAGGGTTAAATGTTCAACTGAAATGGGACCCTCATGGGAGGGTCCTTCCACAACTCCAAATCTCTCTAGAAAGGATAAGGATTTGACCTTCCCCAAGGGCTTTGTGAGAATGTCAGCAACTTTCTCATTGGTCCTGATGTGTTGGAGCCTTATCACTCCCCATTGTACCATATCCCAGATAAAGTTGTACCTGATATAAATGTGCTTGGAGCAGCCATGGAACATAGGATTCTCTAAAAGGTGAATCCCACTTTGGTTGTCGCAATAGATCACGATGGTATCTAGCATGTGCTCAAATAGCTCACTGAAGAGCTTCCTCAACCAAACAACGTCACAGTAGGCCATACTAGTTGCAATGTATTCGGCCTCAGTGGTGCTTAGAGCAACCGATTTCTGCTTCCTGCTTATCCATGAAATTGAAGAAGACCCCAAGGAGAAGCAACAGCCTGACGTGCTCTTTCAATCCACCACACAGCCAGCCTAGTCAACATCAATATATCCATGTAGCCTCAAACTTCGGGCAGTGTATCTCATGCCATAGTTGATTGTGCCACGAAGATATCTTAAGAGATTCTTAGCAGCAATCAAATGTATGTGGTGAGGCTCAACCATAAATTGACTCAACGTATTCACAGTGAAACATATGTCTGGCAAAAGTTTACCAAGAACATCAGGGCCCCCACAGGTTGTCGATACTCGGAAGGGTTTGCCAATTCAGGCCCAACATCACTTCCACATAGCTTCCTGAAGTTGAGTTTGTGAAAATTCCTTGACCGGAATCCCTATTGCAGCAACTAATGATATTACTCCTATTTGTTAAATTCCTTTAAACAAATTACTTGCAGTTTCCTACAGCAAATATTGTAATACATACATTGTAGCCTTCACTTAATTAAATATTATGCAGAAACAAGAGACTGAGCAAGAAAGAAAATACAACACAATTGACATTGTTATTTTTAGACAAATGTCCCTCGAAAAACCCATTGCAAGAAAACCGGTGCAGCAGATCTAAGGGTTTATTATTATTAAACAGTAGCAAATTTTGAATACATCTTTGAATACCTCTCGAGTTATTCAGTTACAGAGAGAGAAACACTGGCAAAAAGATTTGTGAGATTACCTCACACAATCACTGAGAAAAATCCCAGCTAATCCGGACACTAGATGAAGTGCCTCTCGTAGGCCCTACACTACCTCTGCGCTGCCTTACGCAATCCCTGCATCAAACCCCTCTAGGCACTGCGTCACCCAATCAGCTGATCAATTTGCTGCCCAGAGTCACTGCTCTCAGCCTCCCGGACTCACACCCCGGCTCCCGGCTTCTGAATCTGACTCATTCCAACAAAATTTCGAACTCTCTCTCACCCTCTATGTGGCCCTTCGCGGCCCTACGTCAGCCTCTACGTGAGAGCTGCTGGATCACTCTTTGCCTCTCTCTGTTGATGATTCTCCGACTGAGAAAATCTCTCTCTAGATGCCATCCTTGCCCTCAATTACAAGAAATCTACTCGATCAGAATTTCCTCCTAAGAACTTCTCACTTTAGAAATTCGATCTCTTGATCTCTCGGTGTGTTTTCCAAATGACCCTCAAGCTCCCTTAAATAATCTTCTCGTTGACATTCAACGGCCCAGATTAAAAAGCTAATCAATGAATAAGATCATTTTAACTTGATCATTATCTTCTTCTAGAAGCTACACCCACAATTAGATTAATACCCATTAATATTTTTAATTTCCTAAGTTTAGACTTAGGATCCCATTAAAAAATAATAATTATTTTAATAAAATTGTTTCTGGGTGGAATTTCCCACAATGCTTTCTGGGTTCTTTGGAATACATGTGCCCAAGCCTCCCTGCAAAATTGGAGGCCTAGAGCACATCTGATGCTACCCCAAATCAACACTCCCTCTTAGCGAGGAATGTGCTCTAGCAATATATGTTGTTGCATACTGCTCTGACTCTGAAGCATCGTCCTCTGCACTGCTAATGTTTGACATGCTGTCCACCAACCACTGCACTGTTGCTGCAACTGTACTGATGTTGACACTGCCACTATCAACATTGCATATGTACTACAGCTTCCTCTCAAGTGTTGCATCTATTTTACTGCTAGCATTGCCACTACCAAGTGCTACTGCACTGCAAGTTGTTACTGCTACTCCATCAGCAACAGAAAAACATCCAAAATTACTTAACTAATTGTGTTCAGTATGATACAGGTGAATGTTGAAGCCTGACTGCTGCTAGTCTCTCAATTGACCCTCTGAATATACTGCATTGTTGTTGACCTCTGCTCTGTGCCATCTGCATGACTACCAACTCTGCTCTGCATTGTTCAGCCTCTGGCACTCCTAGCGACTGCAACTGTCCCCACGACACTCCTCGACACCATCCGACACTAGTCCATCCTGCTACTCCTTATCTGGCCTCTCGTAGCAAGGTATTGATCCGAGAGTTGGACTCCTCAAGGATCCTACCCATCTATAGCTCTTTCGAACTATAGCTCCAAATCAGCCCACCTCCCTCCTCGAGGTATCTCGATTATCATGGCGAACTCCTGCTCTTCGATCTTTGCGGGCGCAACCATCAGATCATGTTTCTCATCCTTGTCCTTCTTCTTGAGAGGACATTGAGTAGCATAGTGACCCATCTCACCACACCTGAAACACTTGATCTTCAAGACGTCTTTCTTACATCTTTGTTTCTCCTGTTGTCCCTTCGATGCAAGGGTTGCATTATCCTCCTCCTCCTTGGGCTTCGACCCATTGCTGTTGTTGCATCCGTCAAGTTTGACCTTGACTAAATCTCTCCTCAGCTCCTCTTGTTTTAGAGTTGCCCACATCTCATCCCAATTCGGCAATGTTGCTCTGCCCAGGATACTCTGGACAAAGACTTGCCACTCATCTAAGACAGAATTTTGGGTTAATCTAACCAACTCTGAATCTTGAGGTGTATGGCCCGCAACAGATAACTCATCACGGGTTTCCTTCAGTGTCGTGAGGAATGGATCCACACTCTCTCCCTTCTGCATCTGAGAGGATCTCAGCTTCTGCTCCAAGTACATCTTCCACTGCTTGGAAGATCCTTGATATAGCGTTGCCAAGGCATCCCACATCTCCTTAGCAGTCCCTCTGCTAGCGACATGACACACCACGTGATCCTTTACTCCATCAAGTATCATCCTCTTAGCCTTCGCCATTTTTGATCTGTACTTCAATGGATTTGCATCTACAGGGACAACCACCACACTATCAACGTATGTCTTGAGGGCATGCTCATCTAGAAGGAATGACATTCTTGCCTTCCAGATGACGTAGTCGGATGCTTCGTCCAACCTGTCCTAATCGCTCACGCCACTGGTTGCCATATCTGCCAAAAATAGAAAGTCGAATGACCTCCTCTCTCCTCTATGTTTTTGTTGGGCTAGCCTACGCACTCCCTACTAGAGCTAGTAAAACTGCTACCCCTAGTTGTTGCTCAATGCTTGAGAATTCGAATTCCTTGGCTAGGAATTCTCTGAAGAAGAAATTCCCTCAGCCGTGCTTCTCCTCTTTCTCCTGACGATTTTCTGCACAGCGAACTACCTGCAAAAAAATATGCGTCCCACCAACTCACCTCACGCTGAGAATTCAGCGTTGCTCCCTCTGCCCCGGCAAAAATTCGAACTAGAAGCCCTTCTCTCCGTCGACTCACTTGGAGAGAAACTGCCTCGAATTTTCAACCCTCTGGCTAAGAACTGTGCAAACCCTCTAGGGTTTCTAATCCGAATTTAAACAGGAACGCAACAAATTATAGAGATAACTATAAACACAGAGATGCAGTGGAAATAATACTTCATTTCATTAATGTAAAATATTGAAATATGCTTACAAACAGGAATGGATATAAACCAGCTAGGGCAATGGTAGCTTATCTCCAAGAAGAGATGTGGCGGCTACATGCCTCTGAACTATTTTACAATGAGGCTCAAGGGCCTTTTTATTATTGAACAATAAGAGCAAACCCTAAACAACCAAAACCCTAACTCGAAGAGATGTAACACCAAGAGTTTATGGGCCCTGTTTGGGTGAGTTGGACAGCCAACTTCCCGGGGTCGCAACTTGGTCATATTATCTCCGTTTGACTCGCATGATAGCCCGTTGGAAAGATCTCTTCGAGGACTTCGACGGCAAAGATGATTTTAAACAAAAAATCATTGGCAGTAGATTTCCCAAAAAACGTCATTTAGGGCCTCAAAACGGCTTCGGAAGTTTAGGGCCCGAAAGACTGCTAAAAATAGTAATTAAGGAAACTAAAAAACTGAAAGCAAGCAATGGTGGGGGTCCAATGGGAATTGGCAAGTGGCCACCAATATCCACCTGGATCATGCCTCCCCACTTAGGAAGCAATGGTCCCCATTGCGTTGAATTCCTCCATGAGATGAGGGAACTTCTGCTGAACTTGGTCCCTAGTGAGCCACTTGCCCTAGTGAAGGAGTTGGCTTGCTTTGACAACTCGATACAGTTGGATATTCTGCTGGCGAGTGTGCTTGATCTGTGTGTCCATGATCCGATCAGTTGCAATTTGTTCCATGCAATCTGGATTTAACTCTGTGGGTGTGAGTTGTTCTGCAATGTTGGATGTGTCTAGTAATGGTGGAAAGTATGGCCGAAGGCGGTCCACATTAAACATTGGGTGCAGGCAAAGGAATGGGGGAATGCTGAGCTCAAATGCATTGTCTCCCACAGCCTTGGTAATGGTGTAAGGACCATATCTGAGTGGTCTGAGTTTCCGATAGGCTCCGGTAAGGCGTTCCTTTTGCAAATACAACCAGACGTTGTCGCCCACCTGAAACTTGTGTGCCCGATGTTGATCATGTCGCTACTTGTAATTGGCATTTGATTTCTCCATAATGTCATGGACCTGTTGGCGAATATGTTGGATGTGCTCAATGAAGTTGTTTGCCTTATCTGTTTCGGACTGGACATGAGCCGAATCTGCGTGAGTAGCTGCAAATGGCATGGCCACATTAATGGGATATAGTGGCTGGAATCCCAAGCCCACCAGAAAAGGGTTGTGGCCAGTCGAGTTGTGGAGAGCCCAATTGTAACAGTGTTGAACATAGGGTAGGCTCTCGTCCCATGTGCGTGGATGCTTTGAGTTGTACATCGCAAAATGTGTACGATCATCCTGTTGACAACCTTTGTCTAACCATCAGTTTGAGGATGGAAGGTTGTGGACTTAGTGAGTTTGGTGTCCAGCATCGACTAGAGACTGGACCAAAATGTACTGAGGAACTTGTTGTCCCGATCTGAGATGATAATGTTGGGTCCCTATAATACTAGTGATTACCCCATTACTATTGTAGTTATACCTCTTATTAATATTTTTGTGCCCCTATTGTCCCCATTTTGTTATTACTGTGCCCCATAGAATCCCTCTATTGTTATTTCTGTGGCTTTATATTATTATTGTTAGGTCGGTTGGGTTATATTGTGACTCCTTAGACTCCTATATATAGAAAGGAGCTTTTGTCATTTGAATCATCCAAGAATTGTCCATTTATGTAAAGTAAAGGAGGTTGCCCCCTCGAAGAGGCTGTATTCTAAGGAGTTGATCTATCTTTCTATCTTTTTCTTGAGCTAGTTACATAACATTTGGTATCAGAGCTTTGGATTCTAGGGTTTCACTGCTCCAAACAGGTTATCGTGGCATTTTCACTATAACTTTTTTTCTGCGACGTTTCAGAAGTTGAACACAAAACCCATTTGAGACGACATCGCGCTAAATCTCGGTGCGAATTTCAAAGATTTTTGCACTATATTTGCGGAGATACGATATGAGGAAGTTGGGCTTTTTGCAGACTCCTGAATTACATTCCAAACAGGTGACCTAGGGAAAATCGTCATAACTTTTTCTCTGAGCATTGGATTGAAATTTCGTAAGGTGCAGAAAGAAGACGGACTGTAGTTTCTTCTATATAGTTTTCAGAGCTAAAGGTCGAAACAGTGACTCGTGGCACGTCGTACAAGTTTGCTCTACTGAACTAGTATATAATCAAGTCACAATGGGAGATTTCGCATAACGCTTCCTTGGAGAATCCAATTTGGATCAGACTGGTGGCATTGGAAAGAGGACACAGAGGGCTATCACACATCGCAATTTCAGAACTAGATGATCCGAAATTACAGAGATACATCAGATTCAATATCCGACTCCTACAAAGTGAAAAAAGGTGTGTAGTTTTTTTTAAATTTTTGCATAAGATTGGTTTGAAAAATTAGTTTGAAGGAATTAAAAGGGCATAGTAAAGCATTATTATTGGTAATTGATGCCCCGAAGAAAGAAAATGCAAACACCTAGTAGTCAACCTGAAAGCTCTAGCATGACCCATGAAGAAGAGGAAGAAATACAACATGATATATCAAAATTACGAGACCAAGTGCAACAATTGTCACTTGCACAAAAAGGAACAGAATCTAAGATGGATGGTTTAAAGAAAGATGTAGAAGCTAAGATGGATGATTTAAAGAAAGGCGTAGAAGCTAAGATGGACGATTTTGTCAGGCCAGACAATAACTCTCCAAAAGCAGTAAAACTGATTCGTGTTATTCCATAGGTAGGTCATTGTTATATACAATAGGGAGTGATTGTTCAGTTCATCTCCCGATGACTGTTCACATTCCCAATTTAATTATTTACATAAAATTCACCCAATCATGAAGATTAGGTGTCAACATTCACCCCCTTAATCTAAAGGGATGTTGGTGAGTCCAAGCATCATTCTAAAGCGTTCAAGCTTTTCCCTAAGTGCTTTGGTGAAGATGTCTGCAATTTGCTCATTTGTGGAACAATGACGAAGATGAATTGTTTTGGCCTCAACATGATGTCGAATCAGATGATATTTAGTATTGATGTGCTGCGTTCAATCATGGAACTTTGGGTTCTTGGCCAACTTTATTGCAGAGGTATTGTCAATCATGAGTGGGGTTGATTGTACTTGTTTTACCTGCAAATCTTCAAGAATTTTCCTGAGCCACACAATTTCTTTTGTTGCCTCAGCTGTTGCAATGTATTATGCTTCTGTTGTGGAATCTACTAGAACTAATTGTTTGCGTGATCTCCAGGAGACAGCTCCTGATCCAAGACTCATAGCATATCCTGAAGTAGATACCCCAGTTTATTTGTCTCCATCGAACTCTAAATCAGAGTATCCAATCAAGCTAAAGTCGTCCACCCATGTATACTTGATTCCAAGGTCTTGAGTTCCCTTCAAGTACCTTAGAACTTTTTTTGCAGCAGACCAATGCCCTTCACAAGGTTTTTGCATAAACCTAGAGAGGATTCCAACAGCAAACGAAATGTCTGGTCTGGTAGTAGTTAGGTAGTTGAGACTTCCTACAAGCTGTCTATACTTTGTTGCATCCTCAAATTCTTTT
>APFE031557644.1:91345-128018 GCA_000404065.3 Pinus taeda
CGTTCCTTTTGCAAATGCAACTAGACTTTGTCGCCCACCTGAAACTTGTGTGGCACCCGATGTTGATCATGTCGCTGCGTGTACTTGGCATTTGATTTCTCTAGAATGTCATGGACCTGCTAGCGAATATGTTGGATGTGGTCAATGAAGTTGTTTGCCTTATCTATTTCGGACTGGACATGAGCAGAATCTATGTGAGTAGTTGCAAATGGCATGGCCACATCGATGGGACATAGTGGCTAGAATCCCAAGCCCACTTGAAAAGGGCTATGGCCAGTCGAGTTGTGGAGAGCCTAGTTGTAGCTGTGCTGAACATAGGGGAGGCTCTCGTCCCATGTGCATGGATGCTTTGAGTTGTACATGCACAGAATATGCACGATCATCCTGTTGACGACCTCTGTCTGGCCATTAGTTTGAGGATGGAAAGTTGTGGACTTAGTGAGTTTGGTGTCCAACATCGACTAGAGACTAGACCAAAATGTACTGAGGAACCTGTTGTCTCGATCTGAAATGATAGATTGTGGGATCCCAAAGTGTACCCACACTCGTTCAAAGAAGAGTTTAGTAGTGGCTTCTGCTGTGATATTCTTCTTGTAGGCCGCCATAATGGCCATCTTCGAGAACATGTTGAGGACCACAAAAACACAGTCATTTCCATGCTTAGTGGAAGGAAGGCCTGACATGTAATCCATGTAGATGGATTCCCAAGGTCGACTAGGGGTAGGCAGCGGGGTATAGAGGCCTTGCTTCTTGATGGTCGGTTTGGCAATGGTGCAGGCAATGCATGATCTGATGTACTTCCCAACATTCTATCGAAGATTCGGCCATAGAAATACTTCTGCATTACTGCCACTATTTTTTCGACCCCAAAATGCCCAGCAGCCTGACTGTAGTGTGCTTCCCAAATCATCTTGGCACGCTCGCTTGAAAGAACACAAAGGTGACCCAGGTGGCATAACAGGGCATCCTGGAGGTGAAAAACTGGAACATGCTGACCCTCCAAGAGCGTCTGGCATGTGTGGCCAAATTCTGGGTCGCTTTTGTAGAGAAGTGACCAATCAAAAGTCTCGTGCCCACAAGAGTTGAGCACGGTGATTAACGCCATGATCGGTGGTCGACTAAGGCAATCTGCAACATTATTGGTGTTGCCCTTTTTATACTTGATATTCAAATGGAACTGTTGCAGGTATGCGGACCACTTCTGATGGCAATCATTCTGCAATTTCCCTTGGGTCTGTATAAACTGCAGGGGTCGGTGGTCTGTGTGGATGACCGTTTCCTTCCCCAAAATGTAATGCTTCCATTGTCGGCAGGCTTGCACAATGGTATACATCTCTTTTTCATAAGTGGAATACTTTTGGACTGTGTCTCAAAGTGTCTCACTGTGATATACCACTGGATGCCCGTGTTGAGTAAGGACTACCCCAATAGCATAGTCAAAGGCATCTGTCTCAACCTCAAATGGTTGTTGCAAGTCTAGTAATGCAAGAATTGGTGCCAAGCAGAGGCGATCTTTCAACTCTGTGAATGCCTTCTGTTGAGATTCAGACAAAAAGAATTTTAGTCTGAATCTCTTGGTGACTTGACTCAAGGGCCAAGTGATATGAGAAAATCCCAACACGAACCTGTGGTAGAAGTTGACAAGGCTTAGAAAGATGTGAAGCTCTGTCAGAGTGGTTGGAGATGGCCAATCCTGAATGATTTGGATCTTGGCTGGATACACATGCACCCTTTGTTCATCAATAATGTATCCCGAATATTGAACCTGGGTCATGCCGAAAGTGCATTTCTCCAAATTAGCACATAACTTGTGTTGCCGCGGTGTTTGGAGAACCTGCCGGATGTGGTGGAGGTGCTCTTCCCAACTCTGGCTAAAGATCAAGATGTCATCCAAGTATACCACTACAAATGAGTTCGTGAATGGCCACAAGATGTCATACATTAGCCTCATGAAGATTGCAGGAGCATTCGTCAATCCGAAAGGCATAACCAACCATTCGAAAAGGCCCTCCTTGGCTTTGAAGGCAATCTTCCACACATCAGAGGGTTCGATTGGTACCTGGTGATATGCTGACTTCAAATCGATCATGCTGAAATATTTTGCCCCCTCCAGTTGGTCCAGGAGGTCATCAATCCATGGGATTGGGTACCTGTTACGAACAGTAATCTTGTTCAGCCCCGATAGTCAATACAGAGTCTCCAAGTCCCATCCTTCTTCTATACCAACACGATCGGGCTCCCACAGGGTGATGAACTCAGACGGATGTGACCTTTTTGTAGCAGCTCTTGAATCTGCCTCTTGATTTCATCGTTCTCCAGAACGGAGCGCCGATAGATTAGTCCATTGGGCAGTGGTGCACCTAGGGTCAGATCAATGGAGTGCTTGACCTAACAGTGCAGAGGAACCCCTGCGGGGGAGGTGAAGATGTCCTCGTACTCCTCCACGACCTTGTCCATTTGTAGTTGTCGTGCGGAGGGGCCCTGCCTGGAAGTCGTGGCCACCGTCTTTTTCTTTCCTTGAGGGCGTATCATCAAGAAAACAAATTTCACAGTTTTGGAAATGAGCTTACTGCATTGTTTTGCAGTAACCAAAGAGATGGCAGTAGGCAGTGCTACCTCTGGTATCATGTACAACTTATTTCCCAAAGTAACAATAACAGCACGGGGTCTTGATTCATACACAGCATGTCGCTTCCACAAGTATGGTTGTCCTAATAATACATCACAAACTTCAAGGGGAGCAATGTCACACAATACCTCATTCGTGAAGGGCTTGATGTTGTATGGAAGGCAACACTGTTGGCACACGCAAAGATCCTGTCCTTGGTGAAGCCACCCTATGGTGTACGGTTGTGGATGTGTTGTGGTCGGTAAGCCCAGCCGCTTCACGACCTCTGCCGAAATGAGGTTCTTTTGGCTCCCGCTGTTAACAATGAACTATAGCGGGGAGCCCTTTACCCACATCTGGAAGTGGAAAAGATGCTCCTCCTCCTATGGATCTTCAGGTTCCTCCTTCTGGATCTTCGTGGTGGCAACGGTGATGTTGGGCTCCGCATCGATAATCTGCTTCCCTTTGTCATTCCCCTTATCGGGTTCTGACTCAGAGTCGGAACATGCATCTAATTCTGAAACCTTTAGCTCGGCCACCAATGACTGCTTGGCCCGACACTCACTTGTGTTGTAAGTGGAGCTCTTATGGAACTCACATCACTTTCCCATGTCCTTTTTCGGCTTTGTAGCGCTGTTCTTTGCTTGCAGCTTTGGCGGGTTGTCTTGGGCTGCCCGCCTTGGCTTTGTCCTTTGTTCTGCGGTTTGGGGGCACCTTTCCCTTGTTTCGGATTCGCAAATCCAAAGCCTCGCTTCTTCTGTTTAAACTTTTGCTCAACCTTGACAGCATACCGGTATGTGGTGCCGAGCGAGGAGATGTTCAAGAATTCTATTTCTTCCTAGATGTACTTGTGCAGGCAGCCAAGATATTTGAGTACCAAACGCTGCTTTGTATCCTTGATACCCAACTTTGTGCAAAGAGTATGGAAAATATTGGTAAACTTCGGCACGTCTTGGTCCCTTCCCTGCCGCAGCATGGTCCACTTTATGTATTGATCCTCATAGCTTCCGACAAGGTAGTACTGCTCCTTGATGGCATCCCGGAATGAATTCCAAGTGGGTGCGGCTGAAAATAGTGAGCCTGTACTTTAATCCTTCTACTCGCAGTAGGTTTCCCACCAATCCTTGACGTGGGGGACTGCTTTGAGAAGAGCGAAAATAATCTTTTCCCGACTGGAAAAATCATGAACAAAAAAATAACCCTCTAGCACATTTAACCATTTATTGACGGCATCTGCGTCTATCTAACCCTCGAATATGGGGATTTCAAAATTAAATTGTACCTTAAATGGTATGGCGTTTCCAAAGTTGTTGGAAGCCGATGCGTCACCAATGGGTAGCCGTTGAACGATCTAGGCAAAGTTGTCCGTCATCGCGTTCCTTTGTCGCTCAAGGGCTTCTTCGAGCAATATTTTGATAGGATCTCCTGCCCCCTCGTCTTTCTTTCCATCCGCCATGGGAGGCCATCGGGATTTGCAAGGTTGGTCTTGCAAAGTTTCGACCAATTCAAGACTCGCTCTGGTACCATTGATCTGGATTTAAACAAGAATGCAACAAATATAGAGATAACCGTAAACACAAAGATGCAGTGGAAATAATACTTCATTTCATTAATGTAAAATACTGAAATATACTTACAAACAGGAATGGAAATAAACCAGCTAGGGAGATGGTAGCTTATCTCTGAGAAGAGATGTGGCGGCTACATGCCTCTGAACTATCTTACAATGAGGCTCAAGGGCCTTTTTATGATTGAACAATAAGAGCAAACCCTAAACAACCAAAACCATAACCCGAGGAGATGTAACACCAAGAGTTTATGGGCCCCGTTGGGGTGAGTTGGACAGCGAACTTCCCAGGGTCACGACTTGGTCATATTATCTCCGTTTGACGCGCATGATAGCCCATTGGAAAGATCTCTCCGAGGACTTCGACGGAAAAACGATTTTTAGACAAATAATCGTTGGTGGTAGATTTCCCAAAAAATGTCATTTAGGGCCTCAAAACAGCTTCGGAAGTTTAGGGCTCAAAAAACTGCTAAAAATAGTAAATTGTGTTATAATTAAGGAAACTGAAAAACTACAAGAAGCAATGGTGGGGGTCCAAGTGGAATTGGCGGGTGGCCACTAATATCCACCTGGATCAGTTTCAAACTGTCGCCTCCTACAACATTTTCGATTTCCCTTTTCTGCTCAGCACTAGATCTACCAGCTATGCTTTTCTTGCTTCACTTGCAGCTCTAATACCATGTCAAAATTCCTCAACTGAAATCCCTGCTGCAACAACTGATGATATTACTCCTATTTGTTAAATTCCTTTAAACAAATTACTTGCAGTTTCCTATGGCATATATCGTAATACATATACTACAGCCTTCACTTAATTAAATATTATGCGGAAATAAAAGACTGAGCAAGAAAGAAAATACAACACTATTGACACCGTTATTTTTGGACAAATGTCCCTGGAAAAACCCAATGTCGGAAATCCGGTGCAACAAATTTGAGGTTTTATTATTATTAAGAAGTAGCAAATTCTAAATACATATTTGAATACCTCTTGGGTTATTCAGTTACAAAGAGAGAAATATTGGCAGAAAAATTCGTGAGATTACCTCACATAATCACTGAGAAAAATCCCGGTTGATCCAAACACTGGATGAAGTGCCTCTGGCAGGCCCTACGCTGCCTCTACACTGCCTTATGCAGCCCCTGCATCAACCCCTTTAGCAACTACGTCACCCAGCCAGCGGATCAATTTGTTGCCCAGAGTCACTTCCCTCAGCCTCTCGATCTCGCACCTTGACTCCCGGCTTCTGAAACTGACTCTACCCAACAAAATTTCGAACTCTCTCTCACCCTCTACGCTGCCTCTGCATGGCCCCTTCATGTCCCTACGTCAGCCTCTACATGAGAGCTACTAGATCACTCTCTATGTCTCTCTACTAATGATTCTCCAACTGAGAAAATCCCTCTCTTCGAATGCTATCCCAGACCCTCAACTGCAAGAAATCTACTCAATCAGAATTTCCTCCTGAGAACTTCTCACTTTAGAAATTCGATCTCTTGATCTCTCGGTGCGTTTTCCAAATGACCCTCAAGCTCCCTTAAATAATATTCTTGTTGACATTCAACGACCCAAATTAAAATCTAATCAATGGCTAAGATCATTTTAGCTTGATCCTTGTCTTCTTCTAGAAGTTACACCCACAATTAGATCAATACCCATTATTATTTTTAATTTCCTAAGTTTAGACTTAGGGTCCCATTAAAAAAATTAATTATTTTAATAAAAAAAAATTGGGTGGAATTTCCCAAAACACTTTCTAGGTTCTTTGGAATACATGTGCCCAAGCCTCCCTGCAAAATTTGAGGTCTAGAGCACGTCTGACGCTACCCCAAATCAACAAAGTTCCATTTGGGTAGACACAGACTTACAATCCACCATCCCACATCTCTCTAGTAGCTTCATAATATATATTCCTTAAGAATGAAACATATCACCTGGCTTTTGCCAGACCTCCAAGCCATTGAAATAGTGCATCAGTCCTAGGTCCTTCATCTCGAACTCGGAAGTCAACTCCCTCTTACATTGATAAATGAGAGGGTTGGCACCTGTCACAAAGAGATCATCAACATAAAGGACCAAGATGAGAGGCATGTTCTTTTCACCCTTGAAGTATAGGTTTGGATCAACATAGCTCCTCGTAAATCCTAGCTTCATAAGATAGCTATCAATCCTCTCATACCAAGCTCTAAGGGTTTGCTTTAAGCCATAGAGGGCTTTCTTCAACCTGCATACATGAATCCTTTGATCTTGTACTTCGAACCCCTGAGGTTGTTCCAAGTAGACTTCCTCCTTGATCGAGCCATGCAAGAAAGCAGTTTTAACGTCCATTTGCTGTAGGCTCCATCCTTGAGTGGCAGCAAGAGCAATAATAGATCAGATCATGGTATATCGGGCAACCGGTGTAAATACCTTGTCATAGTCCACTCCTTCCTTTTGAGAGAAGCCTTGAGCAATGAACCTGGCCTTATATTTTTATCACTCCCATCAACTCCATGTTTAATTTTTTAAATCCATTTTGTAGTGACCACGGACTTGTCCTTGGGTCTAGGTACCACGTCCCATACATCATTCTTTATGATAGATTCATATTCTTCATTCATCGCATCCTTCCAGACTTGATTTTTACAGCGTCTTCAAACATGCATGGTTCAGCTTGAACAATAGTGCTCATAGCAGCCAAGTACCCTTGATATCTATTTGGTTTCTTACTTTCGCGGAATGTCCCTCTTGGAGCAGTATGCCTTTCAGCATCTTCTATAGTATCTTTGAGCCATAGAGGTTGTTTCCTAGAGGTAGAGGGATCACTAGGAGGTGGATCAATAGGATCCATCGGACCATCAACATCGGGCATAGGCTCATCTGTTGAAGGTTCATCCTGTTTTTCTGTAGCATCATCATTGTCCTTCCTTAGGATAGGAGACCTCTAGCTTTCCCAAGGGCAGAATCTTCATCAAAGGTGACATCATGACTTACTTCCACATCTCTTTGACCAAGTACATATCTTATATGCTTTTGAATTTTCATTGTAGCCAATGAATATACCTTTCTTCCCAGATGCTTCCAACTTGTTTATTTTCTCTTTAAGCACATGAAAATACACAGGACAACCAAATATTCTAAAACGAGAAACATCAAGTTTCTTACCAGTGAAGATCTCCTCAGGTGTCTTGAAATCCGATGCTTGATGCGGGCTCCTATTTTGAATATATACAGCATGTTGGCAACTTCTCCCCATAAGAACTTTGGTAGACCTTAATCATGAAGCATGGCACGGGTGGCTTCCATGATTGTTCAATTCTTCCTTTCAGCAACTCCATTTTGCTCAAGAGTGTGTGGAACAGTTGTCTCCCTCTTAGTGCCAGTGTCTCTGCAAAAGTCATTAAATTCATTTGATTCATATTCGGTTCCATTGTCGGTCCTCGATATCTTGATCTTCTTCCCTGTTTGATTTTCCACCAATGCTTTGAAAGAACAAAACCATCTGAACACTTCATCCTTCTTCTTCAAGAAATAGATCCATATTTTGCGTGAGAAGTCATCCACAAAGATTGCATAATATAGGTATCCTCCCAACGATGTTACGAGCAACACACTAGATAGATCATAATGGACTAATTGAAGAATATCAGTAATCTTGCTTTCACTAGAAGTAAATGGTCCCCTTGTAAGTTTCCCAATTGCACAACCCTGACAAACACCTTCATGGTTCTTATTGAATTCAGGCATACCTGTAACCATCTTCCTTACCCCAGGTAAGGCTTTGTAATGCAAGTGGGAAAATCTTCGGTACCATAGCTCAGATTGAAGTGAAGTATCGCTTGTCAAAGCTCCCAAAGGACTTCCTCCAACTTAAAAGATACCGTCAGCCCTAAATCCGAGTGTAAATGTATCTTTAGGATTTCTTTGCCAAATGTGTACCTTTCCATCAAAGAATGCTACCTTGAAGCCTTTATCTTCCATCGCAGAAATAGACACCAATTTCTTCTTCAAATCGGGCACATACAATACTTGTAGATGAATGGTTTGACCTTGATTCAAGTGAAGAGTGACAATACCTATCCCTTTCATGGGGTAGGTGGCATTATCTCCAAGTATGATCTCTAGATTAGTCTTCTTTTCAACCAAATTTGAGAGGGCCTCCTTATACTCAGTGAAGCACCTTGAAGCTCCATTATCAATCAACCAATGATCCAATGTGTCCGAAGGAAAGGCGGTAGATAGAGCGGAAATAAGATAAAACTCATCTTGTTTTTCTACAATATTACTTCCATCATACCTGGAATTTCTCGTCCTTTTGGGAAGTCGACCATTTCCATTTCGAGCAACAAGAGCATTCCTCTTTCCTTTGTTGTTAAACCTGTTGTTCGTTTGATTTCCATTGGCTTTGAAATTGTTGTGGTTGTTGTTGTCATCATCCCTTGGAGAATTCTTCTTGTGAGAACACTCTCTAGCATAGTGGTCGAACATGTTGCAATTGTAGCACCTTCCTTTTCTTCCCCCTTGGAATCCTTTCTTGAATCCTTGACCTTGTCTTCTTCGACTGGCATTATTCGTCCTCTTTGCATGAGCATAGAAAGCAGTAGGTTCATTTCCATTTGAGGGCTTGTCTCTCTCCATCATCCTAGTCTCCTCTTGAGTGCTTCTAGCCAATAACTCATCAAAACCAGGTATCCTGTAATTGTTGAGAATGGTGGTGACAAATACATCCCATGGTCTTGGAAGACCTCCAAGAGCAATGGGCAAGTGCTCTCTATCAGAAATAACTTCTCCAATAGATAGCAATTCATTTTTTATTTGCGTTATTCTCATGAAGTACGATTGAATAGACTCCCCTTTATCCATCATGATATCCTTCAATTTGCTTTTGAGAAAGAGGATTTGATTTGCATTGTTCACTTTGAACATCCCAACCAATGTATCATACATTTCCTTAGATGTTCCTAAATCAAAAATATAGACAACCAAATGCTTTTGAATGGAGTCAACGATAATTTTCTTAGCTTTGACGTCACCTTTCTTATACTTCGTCTTAGCAGCAGCCGTGCATTTGAAGGAGGCTCCGCCAATTTTCCCTACACATAGTCCATTGCATCATGCTCTTCGAAAGTCAAGTCCAAAGTCATTTTCCATGCATGATAGTCAGATTTGTCATTGAGCTTATCCTCAGTCTTGAAGTAAGATGTAGAAGCCATTGAGGCTTATCATTGTCCACCAAATCTCTCTTTGTGACTACTCTTCTCTCTCTTGCTCGGGCTTTGTCTTCACCTAGGCTCTGATACCATGTTAATTTTAGTTAACAATGGTATGTTCTATGCTTAGCACAATTACTTCAATATTCCTTTAGCAACCCAATAACAATTTCCAATTTAGTTTTCCAATAGCAATCACATTGACAGTAACTGTAGCTAGAACGTGAACAATAAAATGTAGAAGACAAGCCAAGACAAGAGAACACCAGATTTGGTGGACACTAGGGAAAAACCCCAAGATGGGGAAAACCCTTTGATCAATTCTTTTTATTATTATCTCAAATGTTCAGCAAAGAGAGAGAGAGTACAAAAATTCAGAATTGACTTGCCAAATCAAAGCCAAAACAAGCCTGTCAAACCTGCAATCAACTGCAGTCAAATTCAGCCCTAACCAGAAAGTCAAAGATGGTCATCGCAGCAGCAAAACATCCTCTTTGGTGCTCGATCAGAGGCAATCAAACTCAGCCTTCAGCAGTAGTCAAAGTCAGCGCAAAATAGTCACAAAATATGTGGTCAAACTTGGCCAACCTAAAGTCAACCCTATGGTCAAATAGGCCTACAATCAACATAGGTCAAACAACCCAGAAAATCTCAATTTTTGTGCCAATCAATGCGGCCTGGTCAAACAGAGTCAAACCTTCCAAAATCACAGTCAAACTTGGTCAAACAGTCCTTGATCAACACTGGTCAATGCTGATCAAACTTCAATCAATTTTTGAAATTTTCAGCCCTATACTTCTATTTGAAATTCATCCTCCTTGCCACACGTGTGAGAGAGAAGATATGCCCAATAGTTATACGAACCAATGAGAGAAGGAGAGAGAAGAATCTATGAGTGAATAAGGTGCCAAATGAGGTTGTAGGTCATTTATATTTATACAAGTCATTGACAGTGAACTGACATGTCTTTTGGGCTTCATGAGCCTACATGATGATGTGGCCGACCTTGACAATTTGCACGTGTGGGCATAAATTCAAAAACACATTTTTCTTATCCAAATTCGATGATCTTTAGGTCAGTTTTGTTCGTCTCGAAAAGAGGAATTCAATTCAATCATCATCTCCATCTAATGAGCTATCCAAAGTGGAATTTGGCCCTAGTTGCCAATTTTAACACCTACAAACCCACAACAGCTAGAGAATTACAGAAAGGAGATGGCCAAGGCAAAGTGGTTAATCCTTGATGGCATTCGAGATCATATAGTCTCACACTTAGCGGCCAAGAATACGGCCAAAGAAATGTGGGATGC
Organism: Pinus taeda; assembly: GCA_000404065.3. Classification (NCBI taxonomy): domain Eukaryota; kingdom Viridiplantae; phylum Streptophyta; class Pinopsida; order Pinales; family Pinaceae; genus Pinus; species Pinus taeda. Next base: position 102,021 of record APFE031557644.1, read on the forward strand.
AGTTGCCACGCTTTTCCAAAATCTTTCCAAGAACAAAAAGATGTTCTTGAAGGAGAAGTCAAGAACCACAAGGATGCATAAGGACGAAGGGGTAAGTCCTTATCTCACCAGGATTCAAAATGTCTAAGACGAGCTTGCTACAGTTGGAGAGACACTTCAGCAGAGTGAGCTAGTGCATACAACTCTCAATGGTTTCACCTCGGAGTGGGCTACCTTCGTCCAGGGTATCATTGGACAAGATAATCTACCAAGATGGGATCAATTGTGGGAAGATTCACACAGGAGAAAATGAGGTTTGCTCTAGTTGAGAGAAATATCAGTGGCAGTAGTAGCATAGGACCAAAGGGTGTGAAGGAAGAGGAGAATGTAGCCCTTGCATCAAAGGGGAAGGAAAAGAAAGGTCCTAGTCAGGGACAAGGGCTCACAGGAAGGAGAAAAGAAGAAGAAGGATATGTCAAAGATCAAGTGCTTCAGATGTTGTGAATTTGGTCACTATAGTACCCAGTGTTCAAAGAGGAAGAAGGACACGAAGGAGAAGTAGGAGCAGGCAGCAGCTTCAGCAGAGATCGACAATTTGTCTTCCAGGTTGGAGGATGAATTCGCACTGTATGCAGCTATATCTCTAGAAGAGAGGTGGGGAGACATTGAGCTCTAGACTCCAAATTCCAGAGTTGTAGAGATTTGGGCAGGCTCATAGAGGAACAACAACATTTGCAGATCACTCCTCATATGGATCATTACCCTTGCTATAGGGGCCCACAGTATTCAATAGCAGATGGATTAGCATTCATGATGGTGCAATCAGATCTTGAAAGATAGTTGCAAAGCTAGTTTCAGCCTGATGTTGAGGGGCGCAAAGCAGTGGTAGCACAAACAGTTACTAAGTGGATAGTGCAGAGGCTAGTTGCAGTCAGAGACTCAAGGGACAATTGCAAAGCCAATCCAGTGTCAGTTGATTCAGAGTTTTGGTTCTTAGTTGCAGTAGTTACAACAACAACAGTAGCATGAGATCAATGGCAGCGCAAAGCAAATTTGGCAGCAATGCAAGAGGCACAGTGCAATGTCAGCAACAACGCAAATGCAAGGTGGTTCAACTACAGAGTGGCAAATGAATCCGAGTATGCGCAGTAGTTGGTGGGCAGTGGCAGGTTGTCACAATTGTCAGGCATCAACATGTATGGGTGGATGTTATCAGATAGAGAGAACACCTTCCTTGCTAAGAAGGAGTGTTAATTTTTGTAGCATTGGATAGATGTTCTAATCTCAACTTCTGTTAGAGAGGCTAAAGAACACAAGATCTTCAAAACCCAGAAAAGGTTTCAAGAGAAAACACCTAGAGATGGCTCAATTAAGTTAATTGATCAAGAATTAAATATTTCCTAAGTCTAACTTAGGAAAAGTGATTAATTAACAACAATTACTTGAGAAAGGTGAAATTCTCTAAAAACTCACATGGGTCGAACTAGAGATGATATTAGCCATTGATGGGGATCTAATCATGGTCGTTGGTTCACCAATGAGAGATTATAAGAGAAACTCGATAGGTAGATGGAGAAACACTTCTGAGGTCGAGTTCCTTGGCAGAGATCGAGTTATCCAGTTGTAGAGCAAAGCAAGGAAGAAGGTTCGAGCCAAAAGGGATGTAGAGACAAGGAGGAAGCAAAGATAGTGATTCCAGAGGAGATGTTCAGTCTCGGAGAGTCAGTTGCAGGAGGGCCAAATTTTCCTCAGTGAGGCTACGTAGGTATTGCGCATGCAACTTTAGAGGAGGAGCTCAATTTAGCTGAAGAGAGGATTGATTCAGTTGCTGGAGGCCGGAAGAAATTTCAAAAGGCCAAGCAAGTCATTTCATAGGTTGAGTTGGGTTGGACGTATTGATTAGAGCAGCTTCCAGGTGGTGCGAGTTTGACCTGCACAGAGGCGGTGCAGAGGCCCATGTAGGGGCAATTCGAGTAGCTTGTTTTTGCTAGATTTGTAGCTAGATCAATGTCAAGTGAGACAAAATTTGTCTCACTAATTTTTAGCCATATTATCTTGCAGAGGATTGTCAATTTAGGCATCCAGATTCTACTCAAAAATTTCACTACTACATAATAACAATAAAACCCTCATTTGTTGCACCAATTTTCCCACATTGGGTTTTTCTGGGGACATTTGTTCCAAAAATAATTGGTCAAATTTATTGTGTGTGTGCTATCATTTTCTTAGTTTCTAGTTTATTTCCACAACATATTTTATTTATGAAAAATTGCAGTGTGATTTATTCATTGTTTGTCATAGCAAATAAACTGCATAATTTAATTAGTTAGAAGAATAAATTTCCAGTTGCCGCAATTTAGGGAAATTTCACATGGTACTAGAACAGTTTTGAAGACAAATCAGTGGCTCAGTAATGAGGGAGAGATTTTGCAGCTTCAGAGGCAATTAGATTAGATATTAGAGCAATATCCCAAATGCTTTTGACAAGGAATGCTTCTTAAGATGTTCTTCACTTATTTTAGACAATGGAAACAAGTAAAGTTATATGATCAAAGCATAATTGAATGATGGCAAATGAGATTGCTAACAAGAACTTAGAAACACTACTTTCAATCTTAAATTGAAAGTGAAACAAAAGACAAGGGATATTTCAAATGCACTTTAGATCACGTAGCAAATTAGAAAATGCCAGCTAAAAGATTAGATCTAGGATGCAAGGATTATGAAACTAGTAATGCAAAGATAAGTTAGCAAGTTAGATCTAACACTAAAGACAAGAAACAAGAGAGCCTCCCCTTCAAACAAGGAGGCAGGATACCATGGGATTTAAGATCTAAAGTTCCCTCAAAACACAAAAATCACTTTATTATATATGATACAAGGGAAGAAGCCCTTTAGACCTAAGTCACATGACATGAGGACACAAGACATGGAGGACACGTAAATACGAGTATTCGACACGAGACACGGAGGACACGTAAATACGAGTATTCGACATGAGACACAACGACCCCGGAACCAGGACACAAGGGACACATTATATATATAAATTTAAAAAATACTAAAATATAGTGTCTGATCCATGTAGATATGAATCATGATGATATCTATTTAGTATTTAGTATCCAGTATTTACTATTTAGTAATGTACTAGATAGTTTATTAATTTACTACATCAATGATGTGCACAGTTCAATGTTCATTGTTCATGTTATAACTTCTAATATTAACTTCAAACAGGTTCAATCATGTTCAAACTTCACATAATGTAGTTTATAACTTATAAATTTATGTGTTCAAACTTCACTATTGACCAAAGCATTAATCGGGCTTTCTCGCCATTTAGACCTTGAAGGTGTAGTGAGTAGTGAGCACATGACGGGTAGCTGGGCTTTTTATTTGAACACACGATCTATACGTAGTCACTGGTCATAAAATGTGGTCACTGGAGTACAATAAAGTTAAGTTCTATAAGCTGTAACACAACTTGTAGGAAACTTAAGTGTTCCAAACTCTCAGCAAAGCACATGAACGCTTGTCTCCTGCATCTCCAGGTCCATGTCGATGTGAAGTTGTGAACAATGCTCTCAATGTGAAGTGAGCAATGCACTCGAATCTGACGGAATTCCTCACACTACACAACAAATTTGATTTCGGCAGCGAGCAAACTCGACTTCAACGGCAAACAATGACAAAAAAACCAAAAAATAAATCATGTTGTAGGTTTTAAATGTCACTTTTCATGGGACATGTGTCCTAAGAGCCAAAAACGTTAGGGCACGTTTTCGCCATGTCCAAAACATGTGCCTCTATTAGAGGACATGAAGAAAAATGTTTTTGACACGTTTTAGGACACGTTTCGTGTCCAACACATGAAATATGGGATACGAGACCTTGAGGGATTTGAGTGATGGTTACTCAACTCGAGACTTTCCCCCAAAGCCACACCAAGTCGAGTTAAATATTTTCTCCACGTTAGCCCAAGTGTGGATTTAGGCGGCAACAGACACCAAGGTTTTCCTCTAATAATACATTGGAGCACTTATCTCATGCAAAACAAATAATTCAAGAAAAAAGATAACCAGCTTAGTGAAACCTTGATAAACAAAAAAGAAAAGTATTTCATTTTTTGTCAAAATAAGAACATACATTTGTCCCCCCAAAATAACACCATGCTTGTCCTTTAACAGCACACCAGACCAATTCTGATAAGACTTTTTCTTGATGACATATTATACTTCGATAAGAGAAGTCTAATTCAAGACTCTTGCTAAAATCACTCAAAGCTGGAAATAACTTTGTCAGGGTCAACAAAATTGAACTTGAGAAACAATCCAAGAAAAAAGCAAACTGGCTCAACAAAATCTTGATGAACGAAAATGAATAATATTTTATTTTTTGTCAATAAATAAAAACAATCATTGTCATAGAATAGACACCATGTCTTTCTTCTCTAATAACACATTGGATCACTCATTTGATTCAAGGAATAATTCAAGAAAAAAGAGAACTGGCTCAGCAAAAACTCAGTAAACAAAAATGCATAATATTTCATTTTTTGTCCATAAATAAAAACATTCATTGCCACATAATAAACACCAAGCTTGTACTTTGACAGTACACTGGACCAGTTCTCATTAGTAGAAGCGCAATTGTAAGGAAATATAATAACTAACTTTTTGGCGGTTTATAGGAAAAAATCCATGCCTGCACATACTGGACCACTCATCTCATTATAGATGGAAACAGTAACCATGTGTAAGCAAAATGAATGACTTTTTGGCATTTGATAAGAAAAATTTCATTCCTACATAGTTTTTCAAAAACACTCCAGGAAATTTTTGAAAAAAATCATGATTCTTTTTTTTTCAAGAACTCACAACTGTTTGACCAGTTGATGATGATTTGAGTAGAAGCTGCTGTTATCTGAAAATTAGTGATTTTTTAACTTTTTCAAGAAATCGCAACTTTTTGACCATTTGATGATGATTTGAGTAGGAATTGCTGTAATCAGAAAATTATTAGTGATTTTTGCAACACTAGGTTTATGATTCTACATTGCATCAATAGTTCTCTATAGCTTCAATTATCTTTTTGGCTTGTGACTTGTCTCCTATTGTGCTTCAAGGACAAAGCCTTCCTAGATGGGAGGGCATGTAATATACAAAATTTCTACTTTTATAGTTAATAATTAATTATGTAGAGTTGCTTCAATTATGGCAATCATGTCTCCCACAACCTATATATATATGTGTGTGTGTGTGTGTGTGTGTGTGTGTGTGTGACAGTCTTCATGATTGCATATTTTCATATCTACTGCATGTTTGTGTGTTATATTTAGTTTCTGACCTTTGGACTATATGGGCTTATATATTTACAATGAGTGCCATGGCACACCGATACTACTACAAAATACTTCGTAAGCACTTTCATTATTGAATAGACGTATGGCATTGGTTGGCAGGTTTGACCTGCAGGCCCAGGTCAAATTCAATTGGTCTAGTAACACAGCTGAAAAGAATGTGTTAAACTGTAAGAAGTCAGAAATCAAAATAATATGAATTGTTAATCACATTTCAGCAACTGTCATCATTTATACAAGTTGAGTTCCCTGCTTTGAAGTCTTACTAAAAATGGATATCTTTGTGCACCTGAGGAAGCAACATCAAAAGGCCATAAAGAGTCTTCAACAGCCAAGGATACCGTCCAGGTTCTAAAAGCTGCAATACAATCACAAGAAATTCTGTAAATAATCTAACTCTCTCACGATGGCATGCTTCTTTATAGTGAAAGGAATATGCCATCATCATTTAAGAAAGAAAAGGTCAACAATTGAATTGCAAAAATTTGTCAACAAGAAGAGGAACTAAAAGTGTCTGTGTACAAGCAATATTGACATTCAGAAATATTAATTCAACATTGTTCAGTATCCTTTCATAATTAAGAAAACTGCACAAATTTAATAGAAAATAGTGCATTCTTACCGACTTAATATTAAAAAGAAATGGTGAATAAATTTATATAACTTTGTCCTTAAAAAAATAGCAAGATATTATTTTACACGAGAATTTCACACTAAACTATAATTTGTTAGGATATTTAGACACTAAGGATTTAGTTAAGTTCAACTTGGCCTAATATGTATATTAGGTAAAAGTGTGTTTCTTCAGTATGCATCAGTTGCATCGTAAATCCAACAGTCACGATATGTTCTACACATAGAGTGATTCAATGGCTCATATTCTCCTCAATACTAACGGCTATTAAATTTTAATATGTGGCTTAACACTTGATTGGTTCATCATCTCTATTTAAAAAGCATAGAGGGTCATGGCTGATGATCAATTGTACAAACTCTCTTATGTAAAAAAAACTTCTTTTGCACTAATAAAATTGCCTTGAGTGCTGATGTTATTTGGGGTCAAGGATTGTTTCTCTCTTAGAGGGTTTTAACCACGTAAAAACACTAGCATTAGGATCTTTGATCAGTTGTGTGAGTGGTTACTAAAAGTGTTCATCCTATATAGAATGCCCTGTCACCACTCAAACTAGCAGGGGACCTAATGGGGCAAATGCTAGACCAAGGGAAACAAATGGAGACTTAGCCCACTGTCACCTCAACTAAGACTCCCTACTATTTACAGACTTTCACCGATGGGAGGAGACCTGTTATATGTGGAGTCACAAATGAAGGATAAATCAACAAGTGGGTATAGAGTGACCCAAATAATCCCTTCCAAAAGAGGTTGAAGAATAGAGCTTGCTTGCTTTCTAAGCAAGGTATAATGTCTTCTAGAAGAAGGATGGGAGGATTTGAGGGTTAGGTTTAAAGAATATGACTTGCGAAAGAGTTTCCAAATCCCTAAAATCCTTATTGAAATCGGTATCCCAGATGGTTCTTGAAGAATTGTCTTTTCAAACGAATGGGACCAAATGGGACCAAGTGGACCCAGCCTAGGTTAGGAGGTAAGAGTTTAGCAACCAATGATGTTCTTAACCTAGACAAGGACGGGGAAAGGGTTAAAGAACGAATATTCACTTAAAGGTTTTGAATTGATCTAATGAGGCACTAGCCTTGGGGATACTTGGGAAAAGTTTGATCTCAGAGCTAGGGCTTGGCTTCTCTCACAACTCCACTGTGGGAATGGCTTCAAAATTGAAGGAGCCCTTGAGGAGACACCAACACAGGAGAGGCTAGGAGATCAAGCTTTTTGGAGGGCTATATTGTTGGGAAAATGATGCCCTAGGTGACCCAACTTGGCTAGACCTAGGAAAAGATGAAAAATAATTGATTTTAGGTGACCACCTCTTTGTAGATCAGTGTCTTAGCCTTGGGAGAATAGAGTCTATGATAAATATGAATGGAGACCTTAATTCTTAGTCAAGGAGGCCTCAAGACTACTTGCTAGCCTTCTAGGGCAAAGAGAAGCAATCTTGCAACTTTTATACTTCAATATGCAAAAGGTAATGGTTTATCAAGATGAATTAGTTGATAGAATTATCCCTAGGAGATTTCATTCAAATTACATGGCCCATACATTGAGAGATGCTATATAGAGACAAAATTCCACAATTTAAGCAGTAAATGCATGTAGCAATTAACCCTAAAAATAGCGAAAATCCCAATCCAATGTATATGACAAAGTAAAACAAGAACAGCATTAGAAGCATGTACTTACATGTAATAAAACATATCCAACCATCCAAAATTTAACAATAGAGAAGCTCCAAGATAAGACAAACCAAATCCACACATCAAAATTCATCCATAAAGCTCCAATTCATCCTCCAAGAAAAAGTATGAAATTCTCAAGAAAGAAGAGATCCAATCCAAAGTGATGATGAGAAAATGAACTCATCTCACTTGTATTTATACACTAATGAGGAGTTCGAATTAGTCTCCTTAGCCTACATAAGCCCCAAAATGTGCTAATAATCTAACTTTTGATAACAAGCCCACCAAACTAGCTCACAAATGAAAGAATAAGCCTCTTAAGAGGTGTGATGATGAATAATACATGTTGTAGGGCCCTCCAAGAGGCCTGATGAGGTCCATGGGTGCCATAATGAAGAGTAGGACCCTCAAAAGTGATGGACAAGGTGTTGACCCCTTGTTCTCCAAACAATAAACCTGTGGTGCTCCCAATGGGTGTGGGAGCACAATAATAACCTCATGGGTCTCCAAATGAGTCGAAAATGCCTATAGATGTTCTGTAAGGGCTTTGATGATGGTGTAGGGAATGCCACGTCATCTTACAAGTCCTGGGTCAGCTGCCAAGTGCATGGTATATCTATGGGGCCGGCTGGGCAAAGGTGAACCAGGTGCATCTTCCTTGTCCAACAAGAGTATCTCGAGCATCTCTGACCATCCACGGGGATCCATGGAATGTTGTCCACTGTTGTGGAGGCCCATGGCTCTCGACACATGCCCTACATGTGCCAATGTATCCCTCTAGAGGATTAGGACCCCGTATAGGGAAACCAAACCCAAGATGGAGACCATCTGCAATCCCACATAAGATCCAATGTGTCCCCTAACCTTCAAGACAACAAGTCATTAGAGAAATCGAGTAAATGAGCTTACCAACCATGGACCACAAGTGGGGACTCCATAATGGGCTTCGGGATGTGCCAATGTCTCCTAAACTCCAAATGGGATTAACCAAGTATCCTATCAAGTGGTTTCTACTTCTAAAGGGGATAATATGTTCAAGGTACATCCTTCAAAAGGTGGTGGCATGTGACAGATAAGTGAATGAAGTAAGGGATGAAAAGGGGCAGGCCTGGGCCACATGCTGGGGTATAAGGGTAGCTAATAAAAGGGAAGCGCACACCTGGGTTTATAATGTATAGGAGGGAGAAATTGTGGTACATGAGGTGCCCCAGCCTTGATTTTCCACCCTTCTTTATATGCCTTTAGTCGTTTTATGATTTTGTTTGATTAACTACTCAGTGCTCAAGGCATAAGAGCATGATGCATAAGATACAACAGCGAATACCCCCTTTTAAGGTAGGGCAGTTCATTGTCCACTAGGGGTTGGGACAATGATGGGTTCCTATATGATGGAGGCTCATTTAACCTGTAGGAACCAGGGTGATGGCCATGATGATGGAGTAGAGCTCGTGCATTGGATTTTTCCCACATGCTAAATATGTTTGTCCCGACCATCTTTTCCATTTTGTGGTACATTTTCCTGTTGAATGTAGTTAAATATGCTTTTATCTTTCTTTTTAGTTGCATCAACCTCTAGCACATCATTCCAGGTCTGACCCAAGGTGCGGGCAAGGGAAAGGGGCAAGCTAACCCTATGTGGACCCAAGTGGGAGAAATGATGAATGGGGTAATAATGAGTGGAAAGGGGGTAATATAAGCAGATAAGGGAGGCAGACCACACAACCAAAATCGTGGTTTCCCGTGAAATATCATCCCTAAAGCCAAATGGTCAGTAAAAGAGATCCCATGGGACTAGAATTCATGGTTAATATCCAAAAGGGGTCTAAGGGACAGGAGCACAGACCAAGCTCATTCTTTCCGCCAAATCCCCCCATTAATCCATGCCTAGGTGTGTCCATGATAAGCAAACTACAATACTTAATTACCAAATGCAAAGCATACCTTTAGGTTCAAGAGGCCCACCTTCAAACACACGATCATGGCAGATGAGTGAGGGATGACATCGCTGACTTAGGTGGCGGAGAAATGGAACAATGAGCTAGCAGGTGGCTGCAAGAGGTTGTTCACTGCCAGCTGAGGACCATTTTGGAGAAAAATAAAACTATCCTAGGGATATCACCTACAAAATGGTGGGTAACATCTGGCTCCAACTGGGACATGATCTCTCGAAGAAGTGCGCAAAGTACTCGAACAAGAGGTCACAAGAACTCCAGCAATCTCTTGGTTTCGTTAAACCCGTCATCTACACATATAATAGATGAAAAACATGGGGCAACATGCTTTCGCGACGTCTCATGATCACACATGCTAAATGTTAGGCCATAAAATCAACAGAAAATAAAATATGCAAATATGCATCTATCTACCATGAGAAACATCATATGACGTTAATTCTAATGCGAAAATGAGAATGCAATGCATTCTACCCTAACATGCATATGACGAAGCTATTATTAAGTGTAATCATAAAGCCAATGTAGCCAACATATCATCAAGTCAATATAAATATGTTGGCCTATATGATTACTCATGCAACAAATCCCAAAGCAAATGTAAACCCAAACACATGGAGGATGTTGCGGGCGGGAGGTGTGAAAATATGATGCCCACACATGGACAATTATGTGAGAAGAGGTAAGAAAAAGATGTGATCTAGTCCATGAGATCTTCTCTTGCAACCAAAATATAAAGATGTAAACAACCAAACTCATAAACTCTTGATGGATGGCAATCTCTGGCATATCACTTCCACCATTGTCCTTATTATTTATGTCATCGCTTATGGCCTTCATCGGGTTATGATTAGTAGGAAAGGGAGGTCGACGAGATGGAGAAACACAAGTAGGTTGCACATGATGATTACACTAGAGAGGGGAGACTATGGAGTGATCAAAACCCTGAGGGTGCGTCCAAGGAGGAAAAGTATAATCAATGAACGACTTTTCCTTGACACTATACTCGGGAAGGGGGAAGGGCTCACAGTTAGTTGAGATCATATGACCAGGGGTGAGGGAATCACCTGATGAAGGCTCAAGATGATGACCAATAGGAAAAAGGGACGAAGAAATATTGTATTCAACGGGTTTTGCCTTCCCGAAACCATAATCTAAAGGCTCAAGTGATTTGAACATAGAATCATACTCATGAGAAGTGGGAGCCTTATCAATTCCCTTAGTATCAAAGATTGGGTCTCTCCTAAAAGGAAAATTTATCACTTCCAACTGCCCCTCTTTATGCAAAGGAAAGTGAATATTCTCCTTCCCAAGGGTATCAATGGATATATCATCATAAATAGTGCCTGAGGGGATGTCATGCCCCTTTCTAAATTAATTTGGAACAAGATTAATTATTACATTTGGGGCCAGTTTTGGAGGTGATGGGGCCCATTCAATTTTATTAGGAAGTTAGACTTAGCATAAGTTATTTTGTTGTGGTTAAGTTGATGTGGTTAAGTATACATGGGGGGCACCCACACTAGGAGAATGCGCACTCCCTAGTTCGATTTGCATGAAGGAGAAGTCATTGGTTAAGTGAGTGACCCACGATGGAGGGAAAATGGAGGGAAAAGTGCTCCAAAAAATCTATATAAGTAAGGCAACTCTCCTCATTTCATTCATCTCTTGGCATATCGAATTTCTCTTTGGTTTAGCAAGAGTTCTTCAAGCGAAGAGCTCACCCTTTCTTCGGGGGACTTCAAGTGCCACCCTAGAGAGGTTTTTCTTCAGTCTTTCCGAAGGAGGATTTCATTGTGGTTTCCAACAGTTGCATTCATCTCCAGGTGGTGCGTATTTCTGGAGGACGTAGTGAAGGGAGGCCGAGTTTGTTTGTGGCATCTTGCAGAGGAGTTTTGGCCAGGAGGATTTCCGGAGAGGAGGCATAGGAGATTTGTTGTCATTTTTGAGAGTTTGGGAGTTGGAGGAGAGTGCTTCTTTGCAGTGTGACTTTCGCACTTCTTGGGCCAGCGCAGAGGCAGCATTTGGTGCACATGTGGGAGGTAGAGCATCAGTGTTTGAGGATAAACTTTCTCGAGGGAGCTAAGGGAAGCATTTGTGGAGGAGATTGCTACATTTCTGGAGCTTGGGAGGAGATCTTTGCTTGTATTCCTTGCAAGCCATATTCTTGAGCAGTTTGGAAGGCGTAGGGCATATTGGAGGCCGAATTTGGGAGATTGGATTTAGACCAAACCCTTTCTGGGTTTTTGTGGGTTTTAGTCAAGGAGCTTGGGGCTGAATTTAAAGCATTTTTTGAGCAGTGGAGATGGAGATTCTTGCAGTTCCTTTCCAGCGGGCAGTGTAGTTTTCTGGGACAGTGCAAGCATTAGAGGAGTAGTCATTTCCAGCATTTGAGATCATTGTCTTATCACTTGGGCTTTTTCACGCTTGCCATTGAGGCAAGCCCAAGTGCATTCCTCCATACTATTGTACTTGCTCCACTGATTAATAAAATGGCTCAGCTGGTTCTACTTCTAGATTTTTTATGAGCATTTACTGATTGTTGAAATTTTATGTGTTGTAAATCGTATTTGCTTTGCATATCACTGTTTATTTTAGTTTGGAACATTACAATGGTATCAGAGCACATATTCTAGCTCAGTTGTGGGGGAACTTTCCTATGAATGAGGAGGACCGACAAAATATTACTTACAGGAGGCAAAGGTACCGGAGCAGGGAGAGGGAGTTGGAGATTACTCCAGACACAGAGGATCATGGGAAGACAGTGGTAGTAGAGGATATGGAGTCGTCCAAGAGTAGGGAGGAAATGGCCTTTGACAATCTCTTGAAGGCCTTGAGTGATTTGGCAAAAGGGCAGAAGGAGATGCTGGACGAGATCAAGATGCAGAACCGACAGCAGAGCACTCACCGAGAATTTATATTTGGAGAGACTTCAGGGGCCTCTCAACAGCTCGATCACCTTTCACCTACTGCGCAGCAGCCATCCTCGAGTGAGCCAACTCGAGCTACTTTACCTTCTTTTATACCTTTGGCGCTGGGTGAAACAGGTGGAGGAGAGGATCCATCGTTGATTGGAGAGCATTTCGAGGAGTGGCAGTCCATGGGAGTAGATTTCATAGAGGCTCTATCTTTCAAAGATTATTTCCTGCTCAAATAGAATGAGAAGGGGAAGCGCTATGGAAGCCACGGTACGCAGAATTATGAGTTGCACCACACCATTGAGAAGATGTATTTTCCCACCTATGATGACACTACCAAGTGCACAACACATGCTTGGATGGAGAAGTTGGACACATACTTCCAGCTCAACAGGATGACAGAGGTAGAAGCCATCAAGATGGCCACATTGCATTTGAAGGGGGAGGCACATGATTGGTGGTTTCATGGCTTGTCCACTCTGGGGCATGTCGGCGTGACCTCCTATGAGGACTTCACACGAAGAGTGGTGGAGCGTTTTGATCGGAGGGATCCAAAGGCTCACTTTAAGGAGTTGACTCAGCTCAGGGAGACAAGACATTTGGAGCATTATATTTCGAAGTTCTTGAGGGTCTCAGTCATGGTGCCTGATTTGTTCGATGCTAGGAGAGTATACACATTTGTGGAAGGCTTGATAGAGCCATTGCGGGGACTGGTGAAGTCACGCAGACCATCTACTCTTTTGGAGGCAGTGACCTATAAGTGAGATTTGCAAGGGGCCATCCCCAAGACCTAGGCACCATTTCCTCCATGTACTCCCTACACTCAGAAAGGAGGCGACACTAGAGCACCTGCAACACAGAGAACAGCTCAAGGGCGGGGACAATTGGATGATGAGACTAGGAGGGACCTAAGGAGGAGGAAGTTGTGTTTTACATGTCGAGAGCCTTGGGCACCATGCCATCGATGCATAGCGGGCAAGTCTCATTACATCAAGGTCTTCTTAGACATTGATCAGGAGGACGAGATGGATTTGGAGCTTGGTGGAGGAGACAGCGAGGATCTAGCAGGGAAGGGACCACCACCACCACCACCACAGGGAGGAACATCTTTTGCACCAACCAAGGGAGTCCTAGCTTCTTTGTGTGGGATTCCTAAATTTTAGACCATGAGGATCAGAGGTATGGTGCAGGGGTAGCGTGTCTCAGTTTTAGTAGACAATGGGGCCACCCACAATTTTATTGATGCTCAAATGGTCCAGAGGAGGAGGCATCACCACTACAAAGTTTGAGGGGTTTTTAGTCCTAATACCAAGAGACAGGACTATGCAGTGCACTCGATATGTTCCTGCTTTGACCGTGACCATGGGGAACTATTCGATGACAGACCACTTTTTCGTGGTGGATGTACCAGACACTAATGTGGTGCTGAGTGTCCAATGGTTGTATTCCCTTGGCCGAATTACCACCGATTGGACGCAGCTTGTGATGGAGTTTGTTGGGCCAAATGGCAAGCAAACGGTTCTTCGGGACATGCATTCGTACCCCCCTCAGACAGTTTCGGCCCACAAGATGGAGGTTGATTTGAGGCATGGAGACATAGCATGGGCAATAGAGCTGAGGATTTCAGAGGCTGGGGGGAAGGTCAAGCCACCACATCCAGACATACAGGCAATACTGGATAGATATCCGGTAGTCTTTGGAGACATACCGCCGAGACAACCACTTGACAAGGGGTTTGAGCACACTATAGAGCTAGAGCCTGGTGTGCAAGCAATCATTACTACACCCTATAAGCATCCCAGAGCCTATAAGGATGAGATTGAGAGGGGCATCAGGGAGTTATTAGCATTGGGCCACATCAAACCAAGCTCTAGTCCATTCGCTTCTTCGGTTGTGCTAGTGAAGAAGAAGGATGGGACTCTCTGCATGTGTATTAACTATAGGGTCCTCAACAAGAAAACCCTGAAGAAAAGGTATCCCATTCCGTATCTTGATGAGTTGATGGACGAACTTAGAGGAGCCAAGTACTTCTTTAAAGATAGATTTGCGGTCAGGGTATCATCAGATTCAGGTAAGGGAGCAGGTCATCCTGAAGACAACTTTCAGATGTCATTATGGGCATTTCGCGTTCCTGGTCATGCCTTTTGGGTTGACCAATGCACCGTCCACTTTCCAGTCGTGCATGAACCATGTGTTCAGAGGCCAACTGAGGAGGTTTGTAATAGTATTCGTTGATGACACCTTGATCTACAGCAGGACATGGGAGGAGCACCTGCAGCACCTAGAGACAATATTGTATATATTAGAGGAGCAACAGTTCTACGCCAAGATGTCCAAGTGCTAGTTTGGGCTGACAGAGATGCTCTACTTGGGGCACATCATAGGCACAAATGGGGTCAAGGTGCATGAGGAGAAGATTCGGGCCATTCGGGATTGGCCAAAGCCTCAAGATGTGACAGTGTTGAGAGGATTTTTGGTCATCTGCAACTATTATTGGAAGTTCGTGAAGGGCTTCTCATAGTGGGCAACACCCCTTACTAATCTGACTAAGAAGGGGGCTTTTGCATGGATAGAGGGAGCTCAGGCAGCATTTGATCACCTCAAGGAGGTGATGAGTTCTTGCCCGGTATTGGCACTCCTGGATTTTTCACAGCCTTTCACATTGGAGTATGACGCATCGGGTATGGGGATCAGGGCAGTCTTGTCCCAAGGAGGGCACCCCATTGCTTTTGAGAGCCATAAGCTCCTACCACATGAGATGTCATATTCCATATACGACAAGGAGATGTTGGCCATAATGCATGCATTGGCCAAGTTTAGACAATACTTGGTGGGGAACCAATTTGGGTGAAGACGAATCACAACAATATTCGCCACTTCATGGGGCAGCAGGGCCTCAATGATAGGCAGCAGAGGTGGGTCAGCAAGGTGCAAGCCTATGATTTTGATATTGAGTATGTGCGGGGGAAGCACAATGTAGTGGCTGATGCTATCCAGGAGACCAACAAGACTCTTAGTCATGAGCATTTGCCATGATTGGAAGGCACAACTATTGGTAGAGTACTCCACGGATCATCGGGCATGCGAGATCTTGGAGCGCAGCTATGCAGATGAGCACTACAGGGTGATGGATGAGGTTATATATTACAAAGGGTGCATATTCTTGGTTGCAGGGTCCCAATTGAGGGAGCATGTCCTTCGTGCAACTCGTGATTCTCCTTTGTCTGGACACCAGTGGCTTAGGAAGACTTATATGGCAGTGAGAGAGCACTTCACCTAGAAGGGCCTCAAAGGGGATGTGTTGAGGCATGTGCAGGAATGTGAGGCTTGTCAGAGGAATAATGGAGAGTTGACCCATCCAATAGGACTATTGCAGCCTCTTCCTACCTAAGGGGAGATGGGAGAGTTTCTCTATGGACTTCATCACCAGACTTCCCTCAATACAAGAGAAGGATAGTATTTTTGTGGTGGTCGGTCGGCTGACCAAGTTTGCACATTTCTTTTCCATTCCGACACGATATTCAACTTCACAGGTGGCAGAGTTGTTCTTTAGGGAGGTCTTTTTCCTGCACGGACTCCCTAAGACTATAGTCAATGATCGAGATAGCCGATTCATGGGGGGATTTTGGCAGGAGCTTTCCAGGCTAGTTGGCACCGAGCTCACCCCGAGCACCAACTACCATCCACAGCCCGACATCCAAACAGAGAGGGTGAACTAGTGGTTAGAGGGTTATCTCAGGAACTATGTGACAGAGCAGTAGAAGGCTTGGATTAGATGGTTACATTTGGGAGAGTATTTCTCCAATATGGCACATCACATGTCCATTGGTATGACTCCTTTCTGTGCTTTGTATGGGTATGATGCTTTGTTTTTTGTTGACATTGTTTTTGGAGACAGCAGGGCCTTAAAGGCCAAAGATTGGATCCTAGAGAGCCAAGATATCCTCAAGGCTCTTAAGGATAACTTGCAAACAGCGTAGAATCAGCAGAAGATGTATGCTCATAGGCATCAGGTGGACAGGCACTTCAAGGAAGGGGACTTGGTGTACCTTCGAATGCAGTAGTACCGATAGTCCACAATGAAGCAGAAGGGGGCCAAGAAGCTACAACCGAGATTCTTTGGGCCTTACAGGGTGATCAAGAGCGTTGGAGAGGTGGCTTACAAGTTGGAGCTATCACCTGGGAGCAGGTCCATAATATTTTTCATGTTTCATGCCTCAATAGGGTGTTGCGGCAACAAATTACAGCAACCGTGGAGTTGCCTCCACTAAATGATGAGGGGCACCTGATTTTAGAATCGGAGGCCATCTTGGAGACCAAGGAAAGGAAGCTTAGAAGCAAGATCATCAGAGAATACTTAGTGTGTTGGAAGAGCTTGCTAGATGAGGATGCTACTTGGGAGGGAGAGCACATACTTGAGCATCCAGCATTGAAGTTGCTTGGGGACAAGCAACATTTGGGAGGGGAGGACTACCATGTCCCTTCTTAAATTAATTTGGAACAAGATTAATTATTACATTTTGGAGCCAATTTTGGAGGTGATGGGGCCCATTCGATTTGATTAGGAGGTTAGACTTAGCATAAGTTATTTTGTTGTTGTTAAGTTGATGTGGTTAAGTATATATGGGGGGCACCCATAATAGGAGAATATGCACTCCCTGGTTCGATTTGCATGGAGGAGAAGTCTTTGGTTAAGTGAGCGACCCACGATGGAGGGAAAATAGAGGGAAAAGTGCTCCACGAAATCTATACAAGGAAGGCAGCTCTCCTCATTTCATTCATCTTTTGGCATATCGAATTTCTCTTTGGTTGCTCAAGCTGCTTAGCTGAGTCACTTGTTGTTTAGCAAGAGTTCTTCAAGCGAAGAGCTCACCCTTTCTTCGGGGGGCTTCGAGTGCCACCCTAGAGAGGTTTTTCTTCAGTCTTTCCGAAGGAGGATTTCATTGTGATTTCCAACAATTACATTCATCTCCAAGGTGCGTATTTCTAGAGGACACAGTGAAGGGAGGTCGAGTTTGTTTGTGGCATCTTGTAGAGGAGGTTTGGCCGGGAGGATTTCCAGAGAGGAGGCATAGGAGATTTGTTGTCATTTTGGAGAGTTTGGGAGTTGAAGAGTGCTTCTTTGGAGTGTGACTTTCGCATTTCTTGGGCCAGCACAGAGGCAGTGTTTGGTGCACACGTGGGAGGTAGAGCATCAGTGTTTGAGGCTAAACTTTGCCAAGGGAGCTAAGCGAAGCATTTGTGGAGGAGATTGCTACATTTCTGGACCTTGGGAGGAGGTTTTTGCTTTTATTCCTTGCAAGCCGTATTCTTGAGCAGTTTGGAGGGCGTAGGGCATATTGGAGGTCGACTTTGGGAGGTTGGATTCAGACCAAAACCTTTCTAGGTTTTTGTGGGTTTTGGTCAAGGAGCTTAGGGCTGAATTTAGAGCATTTTTTGAGCAGTGGAGGTGGATTTTCTTGCAGTTTCTTTCCAGCCCGCAGTGAAGTTTTCTAGGACAGTGCAGAGCATTAGAGGAGCAGTCATTTCCAGCATTTGAGATCATTGTCTTATCACCTGGGTTTTGTCACGCTTTCCATTGAGGCAAGCCCAGGTGCATTCCTCCATACTATTGTACTTGCTCCATTGATTAATAAAATGGCTCAGTTGGTTCTAATCCTGAAGTTTTTATGAGCATTTACTGATTGTTGAAATTTTATATGTTGTAAATCATTTTTGCTGTGCATATCACTGTTTATTTAAGTTTGGAACATTACATAATGGCTATTGATCAGTGGAACAGCCAATTGGTCCATGATCTCTATTTAAAGAGCATGGAGGATCATGGCTGATGATCAATTGTGAGAACTTTCTTTGTAAAAAAATTATTTTGTATTAATACATTTTCCTCAAGCAGCCATGTTGATTGGGGTTATGGACTGTTTCTCTCTAAGAGGTTTTAACCACATAAAAATGTTGGCATTATGATCTTTGATCTGGTTATGTGAGTGGTTACTAAGTGAGTGGTTACTAAAAGTATTCATCCTATATGGAATACCCTATTTTCCTGAACTCAATTTACCTATGTTAAACATGTTTATAGAAACAAGAAACAGGAAATAGTTGAACATGGGTCTCCAGAAATGGAAATGACAAGGGGCCTAACATATAGGAAACCATGGGTGTAGCCTCAATAGGAAATGACATGCGACAATAGGAAACTTAGGAAACACTAGGAATGGTTTTCGGAAACACGAAGAAAGTCTGAATATAAAATTAAACACTAAATCAGAATAATAATTACAAATATTAAAAAGACGATTCAATTCCATGAATTTCAATTTCAATTGATAATTTCAAAAAAATGTAATTACATATTGCACACCCCCATACAACAAAGATGATGAGCAGTGCATGTTGTTTCACAATTAGGCAACAAAACAACTTTAAACATCAAAATGCTAAAATGTTGCTACAAAGAAGAGAGGAATTAGAATCCTTCCACACTAGAAAACTCTCCTTTAAAGGAAATCCCAACCAAAATGTGTCACTTACTGTCAAAACTTTGCTGCTGCTGTCTAGACTCTAGAAGTTGTCACTGTCAAAATGAAGATGACCAAATGAAGTGAAAAATGATCTCACTTCAACCCCCCTCTCTCAATTTTTCCTCTCTATTCCATTTTAGGGTCTGAAGGCCATTGCGGAGGCCACCAACCCCTTTTATTGCTTTAGTTTTATTATCTAGAAAAAGACTCAGGGTCAAGCAATTTCAATCCCGATTTCTGAAAATGGCCAAGAAACAGCTGAAATGTTTGCAGAAACTGCCCAAAATGTTTCCAGAAACTGCCCAAAACTTCTCATCGGATTCTGAAATGTTTCCAGGCTGGTTTATGGCACCAAAAGATGTTTCAAAAACTGGAAAAATGTATCCGGCTGACCAGAAACAGTTTTCATGTATCCTTAGCATTGACTCAGCATAGGTATTGTAGGCTGATGCTAAATCTCAGAAGCCAGTTAATATGTTTCATATAGGAGAAAAATAATTGGGCACATTCATACAGTGATAAACATTTCTTCAACATTATTAAAAAAAAGATGTCCCTTCAGCACAACCAAAGCAGATACTTGGTTCTTCCAAAACTATAAACACCTTGTAGAAAGAAAATTCCTTTTACATTCACATAATGAATTTTTCAAAGAAATGTTCCCTCAGCACAATTAAAGCAGCTACTTGGTTCTTCCAAAACTATACACACCTTTGTATAAAGAAAATCCCTTTTAAATTCACATAATGAATTTGTATACCTGTAGTCTCAAATGTGTAAATATCGGCATCTCAAGTAACTTGACCAGCTTATCCAATTGAAACAGGAATCTCATATCTATGTCCCTTTCTACAAGCAATTGGAGCACTGAGCTGGCATGTTGATATGCCTGATTAAGAATAAATCAGCATTAGTACATTCCTCATTGCTATAACATCTTTGATACAGTAAGAAACTATTCAGCTCCAACTAAATGCTTGCCTGAGCAAGTAAGCAGAGGCTTATAGTTGCTATTGGTGAATGACACCATGAAGAGTACAAAGCTACAAAGAAATCTTGGCCTCCCAGATTTGATAAAGACTGTTTTAGAAGAGCCCGAAGCTCTTCCAACTCAGATGCAGTAAACAGGATTAGATTTAGTGCCTGAATGCACACAATAATAGATCCAATCAACAAACATGAACTGGCCTTCTCATTTGTAAAACTAGCATTTCTTTTATTGTGGATGTTTTCCAAAAGAGAAATATAAACCTCAATCATGACTCTGGCAAAATCTAAATCAGTTTCTTTTTCCAAGATAGTAGACAGTTCTCGATATACATGTTCAGCATCAAGAAGAGCACATAGCCGCCTCAATATCAAAGTCCCACGCCTGCAAAGAAAGAAGACCCTCAGAAAGGTTTTATCACTGATCTCCAAAACTGTACATCATGATGGATAGTGTTTTGCAAAGCTTATCAATGAGCAACTCTTACTTCTCAAGCAGAAGATGATCCATCTGGAAGTTATGTAACAGAAAAATTATAAGACGGTGAAAATATGGTGCTTCTCTTGCTACACAAGCATGCACCTCCAGAACTAGCAACACCACCTGTGTAAAAATTCCCACTAAATTACTGACAGATAGTAAATATTTCCATTTATGCCAAAAATTGAATTGATTATAGCAACATAAGGTGAAAGCCAAATAGAAAAGCCTAAAACACTAACAATTGATGGTTGAAATAGGAAAAAAAATATATTACCTCATCAAATGGATCTGCGAGAGCTTGGAGAAGAGAAGGAAACATATCATCAAGAAATGCTATCACCTGTAACCAAGACAAGCACAAAATATTAAATGTGTTCTTCTAACTATATTGTTTCCTATTCAGTTGCAGCTTAATTGTTTCAGACAAGAGTTGAAAGTTACATAAAAGAGGATTTCATTCCAATATCTAATTTTCTAAAATATCTTTACCATTAATTCCTTTGAATAACCACATTCCTGTGCCTCTGATATGGGCCAGAAATGGAACAAGATGATAAGATCTAAACCAATGTTGCACGACTCGTACTCGTATAAGACTCGGCGAGGCATCAACTCATCTACTTGTATAAGACTCAGGAACGACCCTTATAAGACTCGTCAAAATACAAAAAAAAACTTAAAATGTGGTAAATTTTAAGCACAAAAAAGAAACTAATGACAATTCCAATCCTTATAAGTTATAAAAACCATAATATATGCAATAATTCACAACATCATCTCATATCTATAAAAGTACAACATAACATATTCAATTTTTGTAAGCAAAACATTTAGATACTGAATAAGAAAAGGACTCATGATTCCATAATTAAAATCAAAAATGTCAGCAAGTTCAAAATTCAAATACATATATCATAAATGATAAATGATTGTCTCATAACAATCTTGTGTCTCATCACTCATGGACGACTACGCCTACAATAAGCCTTCGCGGAGCTAGTGCTAACATCAGAAGGCTAAAGCAATTGTGAGGCAGGTGTATTTGGAGTCTCCATTTGAGATGGCAAACTAGAGAGATCCTCAG
The DNA here is from genome assembly GCA_000404065.3 of Pinus taeda. Classification (NCBI taxonomy): domain Eukaryota; kingdom Viridiplantae; phylum Streptophyta; class Pinopsida; order Pinales; family Pinaceae; genus Pinus; species Pinus taeda. Next base: position 123,624 of record APFE031557644.1, read on the forward strand.
TCTCTTCATCAAGCCAACTCAAATCAGGGGCCTCCTCCTCCACAACCCAATCAGACTCTAAATCAATAGTATCCAATAAAACTGGATCTGTATCCTTTGGTTGAACTTGTTTTGTCAGCATTTGAAGGTTGTAGTAGATGAAAACCAACTTCTCCAACCTCTCATGCTCCAACCTGTTTCTCTTTTTGTTGTGGATGTGCTCAAACACTAACCAATTGCACTCACAAGAAGAAGCACTGCAAGGTTGAATCACAACTCTGATGGCGAATTCTTGTAATTGTGGTGCCTCAGTGCCACAATCTATCCACCAATGAGCTGTAAAAATATAACAGCAAAGATTATTAGTTTGCAATGCCAAACATATAAAAGAGAACTAGCAAAATTACAAGCTAAGTTCTAACAATTTGCACTTACAAGGCATTTGCTTGTCCTTGAGACGTTGGCTTGAGCTGAATCCAAACATGCCAGATGCTTCCTTGTACATATCTCATTGTAATTTGATTTTGTCCTGAATATCTACATCTGGGAACATCTTCTCAATGCATATCATGACACCTCTCACACCTCGAGATCTCTTTGAATGCTAGACCCCTCATTATAGAATTAAGCTCGGATTGAGATATGCTCTTGTTGCATGCAATGGTGAATGTAGTTGCCTACCCCACCTGGAATCAATAATTTTCCATATAGGGATATATTTAGATTCATTTCCCTTATAAAAAGTCTTGATGGCCTCTTTGGCCCTGTCCATGCCCTCATAAATATATCCCATTGCCGATTTCTCTCCATCCATCAATCTCAAGACTTTCACAAGGGGCTCAGTGAAGCTGACAATCTCAGTCATTTTGCCCCACAAACTATCAGCAAAGGCAGAGGTTTTCAAAGACATTGCTTCTAGTTTTGTGCTATCTTTCCAGAATACCCATTGCTGGCTACAAAACATTCTTCTCCAAGCTTGGTACTCATACAAAAGGCTTTGGAGGGAAAGAAAGTTTGTAGAAAACCGTGTGACAGCTGGGTGACTAAGCTCACCCTATGTGAATTCCCTCATAAGGTTCAACACCCAAGCATGATTATAAATATACTTGGTAATATGTTTGCATTCTTGCACAATGTCTTGCACCCACTCCAACTTCCCAATGTTCTCTAGCATCAAGTCTATACAATGGGCAGTGCATGGAATCCAAAAAATGGTGGGATATTTGGCACAAAGCAACCTTCCAGCTGCCACATAATTTGTTGCATTGTCCGTGATTACTTGGACAACATTTGCAACCCTAGCTTCCTCCACCACATCAGCCAACAATGAAAAAATCAAATGTGCATCTTTTACATTTGCAGATGCATCAATGGATTTAAGGAACATGGTTCCTTTAAGGCAAGCTATAACAAAATTTATTATTGTTCTACCCCTCTTATTTGTCCACCCATCAGACATAAGCGTACAACCTGTAAATTTCCATGAGCTTTTAATGTTCTCCAATTGTTCCTTGACACACTCAAGCTCCTCATCTAGCTCTTTCCCCCTAAGTGCATTATAAGTTGGGGCTTTGTATCCAAGGCCAGCACATGCAATGGCATCCACCATGGGCTGATAAAAATAAGACTTTGCATAGTTGAATGGAAGACTGTTATGGTATCAAAACCTCCTCACTGCCATATCTGCCTCCTTCCTCTTCTTATCATTGAAATTTGAAATTGTCCAAGGTTGGTTGAGATCCTAGAGTTGTATGAGGACTGAAGAAAGAAGAGGTTATACTCTTGTTTGCCATAGCAGTTGAAGAGGAGTCACCAAAACTTGGACTTTGAAACTGTGTTTCACTCTGAGGTGAAGATCTACCTATCCCAACAATCTCATCCTTCATTCTTGCCCTCGTAGACCTTGCTTCTTTAATGGCTTCCAAAGCAGCTACCATTTCAGTAGTGACTTAATTAGGGCAACTTTGACAACATCCCACACCATGCCCAGGAATTCTGGCTAGGTGGTATTTCAGCATGTTTATGCCTGCATACATTGTGGCATTGCAATAATTGCACTTGATATTGTGGTCATTACCAGTTACTATTCGTGACCATGTGCCCATGCCGAATCACGAGACTGTTTGAAACCCTTTGGTGGCATGGTAACAAACTCTGGGAGGAAAAAAAATAAAATTTAATTCTTTTTCGGTTTTAAATTTTTTTTTTTTGGTTTTGATTTTTTTTTTAATTTGCAAATTTTTTTGGTTGTGTGGCTGAGACAGCGGCCCTGTATGGCTGAGTTTCTCACCCACACAGCAACCCTGTGTGGGTGAGAAACTTAGCCACACAACGGCCCTATGTGTCCTGTCGCTAATTTTCTCAGCCACACAGCAGCGTTGTGTGGTTGAGTAACGAGTTTCTCACCCATGGGCATTCCCAATCAAAAAAAAAATTGCAAACATTAAAAAAAATAAAATAAAATAAAATAAAACCAAAATAAATACATGGAAAACATGCTAACTAGGTTCATGAAGCCTACCTGAAGCTTAATCTGATCTGATTAAGCCTCCTTTAGCCTCCTCCAACAGCTCTTTCATGCTCCTTTAGCTTCACGCTCAAGTTTCAACACTCACACAAATTAGCCAAACACTCAAATGACAAGTGAATGAGAAATAGAAGGGAGAGGTGCTTATAAAGGTTTTTTTTCCTCCAATTTCCCTTTTCCTCCACCTCATTTCCAAAAAAGAAAAAGAAAAAATGAATTTTTGAACAATTTGGGGGTTTTGCTACCCAAAGGGTCTTATAAGGGTCCGATGGGAGCCTTATATGCTACCCGTGGATCTTATAAGAGTAAACGGGTCTTGTACAAAACGCACTGGGTAAGGGTAAAGAATGCGGGTTTAATGAGGATCGCTCGTCCTCCCTTCTGACCCGTTCTTACCTGCGGGTTTAATAAGGGTGGTGCTTCACTGATCTAAACAACTTTTCTGATTGTGATAAAGCACATTAAAACTTGCTCTGGAAATTGAATATTTTATTCTCAGTGTTTGGATGATAGTACATGGGATCATAATTGGTCTAGGTGGAAAGAATAATCTAAACACTAATACCAACAATTTAAAGGTTATCACTTATATTATAAATTTGTCATGTAAATAGTGTACATGGTGTATTTTGTAAAAACATCCTAATATTTTATAACAGCAGGTGCTAAGGCCCAATTATGTGAGGAATGTACTCACATATCTAAGAATATTTCCTACGTCGTCCACTTCATTGTGTCATTAGGATATAAGCCTAAGTCATAAAGAATGTAAGTAAAGGCATGTGGGCTAGATTTCCCTAACAATAAGAGTGGAGCATATGACATCACAAGTGACATGAACCTATCTTACTATTTTGAGTGGCAAGAACTGCACGGAGATAGAAAGTTCCTGGATCGGATAATTATATTTGGACATTAACTCCTCATCAACCATCACCAAACATATTGCTTCTGTATGTTGACCATCTTGAGATAGGAAGGGGGTTGCTCATGTATTGCATGCTATATTGGCTTTCTTGGGGTGTCAAACATTCCAGTCCCCTATGGTTTCGCCCTTTCTCTATGTGATTAGCACCAATTTATGCCAATGTTTTTGTTATGAATATAATTCGTATAAAAATAATAATAATTAATTAACTAATGGTTAGTTAGTTAGTAATGAAGAGGCATGTCTTAGAGACATGACCATTCATGAAAGGGCACTTGCCTAGGGTATATAAGCAGGCCCTCGTTCTCATTTGTAATTATCTCTATCTCATCAATTTTTATATAATATTTAATATACAACTACTATCCTATTATGGATGTTTACATTTTTGAAGTATTTTAAAGATTTCTGTTGCATATACAACTTTTGGTTGTTACATTGGTATCAGAGCCACGTTGGTAGATCCCAACCTTTGGCCATCAACTTGTCGTCACAACTAAAGCATTTCGCTACACCAGTTGGAGTTTCTCCATTTTCGGTCAGGCCCTTGGCCACATGATTTTTTTTTTGGATAAAAGATTATAAAAGAAAAGAGTTAATTTTTTTTTAATTAAAATAATAATAATAATAATAAGGCCTTTGGCCATTGACATTTCAATGATTCTAGTTAAAAAAAAAATAGTCTGATGTACATTTTGAAGGAGAACATTCATATATATAAAAAGTTTCTACATTATTGATAAAAATTGCATGATAAGGTCAAAAATGAATCTTTCCAAATATCTTTAAAACTATCCGTAAGAGAAGGAAGAGAAGATAAGTTTATCTTGATTCTTCATTAACTGGCTTACAAGCTCGTGGTTTGAGCAACCCATGGTAATTGCCCATAGTATTTTCAAGGTAAAAGAAGAACAAAAGAATACAAAACCTCTTTATATGAATTGTAAGTTTTACTTTTTAC
>APFE031557656.1:0-20839 GCA_000404065.3 Pinus taeda
ATTAAATTAAATATTTCAATATCAATTACATATAATATAAAAATATGAATTGATAATAAATTTGACTAAATGTTTTTGACATTTAAGTATGATCATATATGAGTGAATACATGGTATTTAAAAAAACATATTAATAAGCAAACAAATATTTTAAATATAGTAAAATATTTAAATATTAAATAAGTAACAACTTTATTTTTTATTTTTTTATAGTTAAAACATTTCAATCATTGTTACTCAATATGAAGGAGATTTATAAGTTCTTTCATGGTTAACATGAAGTTGATATATATATATAAGGGTGATAACATGGAGCTGAATTACACTTTTTGGCGAAAAGAGAGTGCATTTTGGTGAAAAAAGGATGCTTGATCGAGTGTTTGAAGGGCTCAATCGAGCTCTTGAGGTCCTAAGAATCATAGTTTGAACACCCCTTCTGCAGATTTTGTAACCCCATTTTGTACCCTAGCAGATTTAGGAAAAAAATTGTCCTAATGGGGGAGTTGATGAATTCTCTATCCAATGACATGTGAATTTGAAACTTTTGAATTCATATGATATTTTTCATCTAATTTCTTTTAAATATAACTCTTAAATTTTTTTTGGACAATTTCAAAGGGGCTTACTAAAAAATCAATAACATAAAATATATACAACGAAAAAATTTCAAAAAATACCACTATCTTTGTTTACGAGTCCTTTTCAAAATGATACTCTTGATTTTTCAATTTATTCATTACTTCGTCAGCTTCTAAGAAAAAAAATAATTGCATAAAAAATAATTTTTTAATATGAAAAAAATTGTTCTCTGTGTAAATGATGAGCATATATATAATTTTTAAAAATTACACTTTTTAGTCTAAATTATGCTATGTGAAGACACACATACCTCTTTAAGTTTTGAGAAAATTTGCAAGGTTATATATTGTATTTAATGAAAAATTGGGAGATTACACTAAATTTATCTTATATTGCAAAAAATATCATTAGAACAACAACATAATTCTCCATATATTATTTTTTACTCTCAATCAAAATTCACAATGCTTATATAAATGTTAAGGGTTGCAATTCAATAAAAGAGAAAATTTTGAAATTTCATAACTACATTTGGCTAGAAAATGTAAACCATCTTCATACATTCACATATAAATCCATATCAACTGCAAATCTATTCTACACTGTTAGAAATCAAATCCCTCTCTTACAAACTAACCTAAAACAAAATAAAATAAAATAAAATTAATATCTAATATCCCTTCGTACTGGAGCTCAATTATAAGTAAAATTTAAAGAGGAAAAATGGAAAATTAAATCCTTGTAATTCACATTTGTAAATAATATTTATATTCATAAAAAAATACAGGCAAAAATGCAAAAATTAATACGTTAATCTTTCCGAGAAAAAAAGGAAAATTAAATCCTTGTAATTCACATTTGTAAATAATATTTATATTCATAAAAAATACACGCAAAAATGCAAATATTAATACGTTAATCTTTTGCAAATATAATACGTTAATATTTTCGTTTAAAAAAATTGTTGGAAATGCCAAAATGATAAATATAAAATGGTTGTAGGTAATATTCATATTCATCAAAATTCTACACTTGCAAAAACTGAAAATTAATATGATAATTTTAAATTTATAAAAAAATATGGAAATGCTAAAATGTGAATATTAAATATGTTTGGTTGGTTAATATTATATATATGATAATAAAGTTTGAAGTCATTTTTTTCCTTACTCGATTTTATTTTATTTGTAAATGGTATTCAATATTTATGAAAATATGCGCATGCAAAAAATACCAAATATAAAATGTTTTTGTTGTTTAATTTATTAATAATAAATAAAGTTTCAAGTTATTCTTTAATTATTAATCCATTTTTATTAATTAAAAAATGCAAAATAAATTAAATTAAATTCTCTTAATATTGATGTTGATATATTAATATTTCATATTTATGAAAGTGTGAGATATAATAAAAATGTAATTATTATAGGTTAGTCATTAAATTTTTTATAAAAAAAATGTTGGGATATCTAAAGATATTAAAAATTGTGCATTTCAACTTATAAATGATTTTATATTTTTAAATAAAGTTAAATTTAGAGTCTATTATGGAATGTTTTCCATAATAAAATCACAATTTTCATTTAAAGCTTTGCATTTTAAATAGTGTATCATGTAAATTCATTTTAATTCAGCATTTAAGAGAGCTAAAACAAATTCCTCAAGCTGAAAAACTTTTCAAATTGCAAAAACTTGAAGAAAGGTTTGTATCTCAAAATATTTAATAACTTTGGATAAATGATAGATTCGAAGTTAAGATAGATTTACACTAATATTTTTGTAAACCATGCTTTAACTTGATTTTAGAAAGAATATGCACCAATCATCATTATTAAAAATCAATATTTTTAGCATTAGCTTTGGGATATTTGATTGAAGATATGCCTCTTTCAATCATTGGTCACACCTACTCTCTTTTATGGGTGTGGGAAATGTATATCTTTTGGGAGCATAGTAAGAGTGTAGGTCACAATGTTATTTGAATAGTTTCATGCCAACATATTAGTGCCTCATGATATTATTGCTACAAATTTTGTCACAATACCATTCACTACGTCCGTGATTTTTACTCTGATGATAATGATAGGAGGATCTAACAAATGGAGAGGCTCTTACAAATAGGAAATTAATAGATTGATCTTCTTAGAGATTCAAATATTACCCTAAAATAGTCTATGTTGTAGGTAGGACATGGGATCATTCATGTTGGTATGTGAAAGACTCTTTATTACTTCATCTCATTAACCTTGATGATGATAGATCACTCTTACATAGCTTAGCTTTTAGAGGATGCTCTTGATCTTTGCTAGGGTATATAAATAATTTAAATTGTATAAAGAAATATAGAACCCACTTTTGGTCCGCATGGTTTTAGACTAGACACTACAACAAAACAGGAAATTTATGCCAGATTTAGCACCAGATTTTAGTGTATTTTTCTCTCCATTGGGATGAGCAGCCTGGCGCTAAATCTGGCTCTATTGTACAATTTTTAAAGCGTCTTTTTTTGCGCCAAATTTTGCATCATTATTTTACGCCAAATTTTGCATCATTTTTCACATCATATTTTGCACCAAGATTTGTATTTGGTTTTACAACAGGTTTTACTTCTAGTTTTGTGCCATTTTTTGCTTCCTGTTTTGTGACATTCTTTGCTTCTATTTTTGTGTCATAATTTGCATAGAGTTTTACACCATCTTTTGCATCTAATTTAGTGCTTTTTTTTGCATCGAGTTTGTGCCAGTTTTTGCATCTAGTCTTATGCCATTTTTTGCTTCTAATTTTGTACTTATTTTTACATCTATTTTTGCACCCATTTTTCTGCCTTTTTTTACACCATTTTTTGCATCTAATGTTGCACCATATGTTGAATCTGATTTAGTGCCAAATTTTTCATCCATTTTTGCACCATTTTTTTCATCCACTTTTTCGTTTCATTTGTCTCCCTTTTTTGCATCCTATTTTGCAGCTAATTTTGCATCATTTGTTGCATCCAATTTAGCATCATTTTTAACAACATTTCTTGCATCCAAATTTTCATCCTTTTGAGCATCTAAAATTTCACCCTATGTTGGACCATGTGTTGCATCCACCTTTGAATCCCATTTTGTGTCTAATTTTATGTTCAATTTTGAGCCATTTTTTCGTCTACTTTTGCATTTGTTTTTGCACCAAGTTTTGAATCATTTGTTGCACCTCATTTTGCATCCAAATTGGATCCATTTTTATGCCCATTTTCGCACCATTTTTTATACATTTGTGTCCAATTTTTCACCATTTTTTATGTCCAATTTTGCATCCTTTTTGGTGTCTAGTTTTGCATCCTTTTTGACATCCAAATTTGCATCCTTTTTTTTGCCACATTTTGTGTCCACTTTTGCATCTCATTTTGCACCTATATTTTAGTTTGAATTTTCATTTAGTTATGCATTATTTTTGGCATCCTTAGTTTCACCCATTTTTAGTCCCATTTTGCTTCTTGTTTTGTGTCTTTTCTTACATCCTTTTTGCACTCAATTTTGCATCCTAATTTTACACCATTCTTTGCATCCTCATTTTGGTGTCCATTTTTGCATCCTTGTTTGCGCCCAATTTGGAATCTTTTTGTATGCCCTATTTTGTTCCCTTCTTTGTGTCTAGTTTTGCACCCTTTTTTAATTCTACTTTAAAACCCTTTTTGTCTGATTGTTTGCATCTTGTTTTGATGGCTGTTTTAACATCCAATTCTACTCCCAATGTTGCATCGATGGTTACATCCACTTTTGGCTTCTTGTTTAGAGTTCTACTTTTACTTCCATTTTACTAATTTTATTACATAGTGAAATATATTACAGTTTCTAAATATCATTTTGTTGTAGGATTTAATGTACAGTTAGAAGAACATAAAACCCTCTCAGTTTATCCCAGAAACCTAAGATAGACTGATTAAGAGAAAGGTTGTTCTAAGGCTCAGGATTCTTAGTAAATCAAGATGTAGAGTATAGATTAAGAAAAGAAGAATGAATTCATGTGAGTCCTCGCATGCAGGTCTTATTGGAGTTTTTAGTATAGCTGGGAAGCGCTCCTAGATAGCTCCAAATCTTGGTCCTACACACAAGATAGAGAACAAAGAAAACTTCACAACATAATATCTTGATAATTGAAACTATGATAAACATATAAATATTATTGAATAAATAAATATAAACCAAAATCCCATACATTCATGAGTTAGATAGGATAAGTAAAGAATGAATAGTATCATATGGAAGGAAGAACATCTAATCTATATTAATAAAAGAGTTGGAGCAAAATTACAACCATCAGATGCAGTTGCAACAACACCTCCCCCATCTCCTAGCTCCAAAACCATCCCTCTCAAGATAGATCTCAGCAGCATGACAATACATGAATTCCCATCATTTCCTCAATGGCCAAGCCTCCAATATATAGGAAAGTGAAGGCTATGAAGATTTCCCAAATTCCTCACTAGTTCAATTTTGGCAAAAGCTTTTGGGTGAATAATGTTTCCTCATATAAAATGGCATTTTCCACTTTTTAGATGCTTTTGTGCTTAGGAAAAAGCTTCCCCATGCTTTATGGCTCTTTCCCACTTTTGTATGCTTTTATTTTTTAGGAAAAATTTAAAGATGAGGATAAAGAGATCACATTCCACCATATGAGTTTCCAAAAGTGAACAAGAGTGTCAAATTCTAGTTAACTCGAGCTTTTTTCTTGGTATTAGAGGAATTTTCATTTTAAGATGTTAACATTGAATTTCCATGTCATAATGTGTAAGCCAATCAAAATCCTTTAAAATTTAAAAGACATACAGGTGTGACTAGGCAGTGGATTTTTTTTTAATAACATAACTTACCTAATTTAATTGTGAATGGTGCTCAAGTGACCCAAATCTATATTAAATCTTAAAAATAAAATTAATATCTTAATCTATAAAAGTTAGAATATCGAGAATATTTTTAATGAAAGGTAAATCATGGCGTGTTAAATAAATAAATTTGAATATAAAATCCTAAATCCTAAATTTAATTTAATTTTGTTAAATCTTGTATTGATAAATTAATTGAAATGTAAAATATAGATATATGGTTATTTTGATAAAAGTGCATTTATTTGAGTAACTTAAATTTATATTTTAAAATTTCCTTTTAAATTAATTTAAATTTTCTTAAATTTTGTGTTAATAAATTAATTTCAATATAAAATACATGTAGATGGTTAATTTTGATAAAAGTGACATTTATTTGGGTAATTTAAATTTCCTTTAAATTTTGAATTTGCTTTCTTAATATAAATTTGCTTTTTAAATTCAAATTTTATTGAATCGTGTGCTAATATATTAATTTAAATATAAAATACATATAAAATTATTTTGATAAATGTGACATTTATTTGGGTAATTTTAGTAAAAGAATAATAAAAATGATATATTAAAAAATTGTCTACATGGCATTATTTTATTAGTTTCTTAATTTTTTCTTAGGTGGTTATTTTTTGAGTTGAAAATTCCTCTAATGTGAGAATTTTGGTAACAAAAGTTACATGAAGGGGACAACTTGTTATAGACTAGGAAACGTGGTCCTCATGGTACATAACTTGTATTATAGGCTTATATAGTTTAGGAGAAAGGGGTATTTCAATCAACATCATCGTATTTTCCTCCAAGATGATCAGGTGCTATTTTCATGTATAACACATTTAAGAACATATCACAATTCAAATTCATAACCTAGTATTTGTAAATAAATTCAGGGGTAATTGACAACATTCATAAAAAATATAGCAGTATCCTCATATATAACAATTCTCCATCAAAAAATCATTGACAATTTTCATTATACATATATTACTACTAAATCAACATTTATCGTAGATATCATTATTCCAAGGTAAATTCACAACATTACATTCAAAAATAGTAATATCATCATACATAATCATTCTCCATAAAAAAGCATTGACAAGTTTCAACACATATATAAAGTAACAAGTTAATAGTAATAATATCCTCATCATCTTTAATCAAATCAACTAAGATTCAAATGTGTGATTATCATATCAAAATATTTCATGAACACCATTATTTTAAGGTAAATCCACAACATCCATCAAAAGATAGTAATATCATCATACATAATAATTCTCCATCAAAATAATGTTGATAATTTTCAATATATACATAAAATAACAAGATAAAAATGATAATATCATCATCATATTTAATCAAATGAACTAAAATTCAATGTAAGATTACCAAATAAAAATGTTTCATAGATATCATTATGCTAAGGTAAATTCACATCCATAAAAAAAAATTAGGAAACTCATCATACACGATAATTCTTCATAAAAAAAAATTGTAAACAATTTTCAACATATTCATAAGGTAACAAGATAGTACCGATAGTATCATCATCATTATTCAAATAAACTAAAATTCAAATGTATGATTACCATGTTAAGACATCCAACTAAATATAAAAAATAATGCATGGCTAGCTAGCACCATGAAAATCATAGTCAATCTCATCCTCATGATCATTTCCAAGATCATCATCCTGACCATCCTGATAATATCATCCACATAATCATCACCAATGCCATCGCCATCCTCATCATTATCATCTCTGTTATATGATGTAATCTAAACATAGGCTATATCATCATCTTCGTGGCCATTACCTATAGCGTTCTGGAAAAAAAATCAATATTACATGTTAGTACTAATTCTATAGCAAAATGCATATTTTTATTACAATGCTAACAATAAAATGAGGTGGGACATAATAACATTTAATAGTACTAAAAATAAAATGAAAATACGACTCAAGATATATTGGATATCCAACTAATATTACACTTGTAATTCCATTAAGTAGTAGAAGCATTTTTTAATCCATATGAAGTAGGTACCCATTTGTTCGTCATATTTTATTGTGAATGTTTCTTATGATTTCCATGCAGAATTGGTAAATTAATATTTACTCGAAGATTTAATTCAAATTACAATTGTATTTCAGATTAGAAATAGAAGAAATTTTAACAAAAAAGGAATTCACATGAAAAAGTAAATTGTTTTTAATGAAAAATAAGTCGCATACAATATGAATGTCACATTAAATATTGAGTTGTTTTTAATGCATGTACTTTTCTCTATAATAAGATGGGTCCTAATGTTCATTCGAGAACAAATGCTCACAAATAATTATTGCATTTTATCCATTATCACACTTAATCCATTATACCTAGTGACGAAAATGATTCCATTCAAATTGCTTCGAACTCCCTAAATATAATGTAAAATAGAAAACTCCACGACCACGACCATGATCGCAACCCCCTCCCTTGCCTCGTCCACCATCAAAGACAATGAACTTGGAGTTATGACCACGATAGCAACCCCTCCCTTGCCTTGTGTCCACCATTAGAGGCATTGAACTTGGAATTAAGAGTACTCATGTTTTCTTTGCTCTAATTAATCTGCAAGGAATCAAAACTTGATCAATATATCAAGGACTCAATCAAGGAATAGATATATCATAAGAGAAGCTCAATAGGCTTTGCCAAAAGAGTGTGAAATAACACTTATCTCTATTTTATGAAATAACTCGAGTGAGTGGAATGAATGGTGGGAAACACTTACCAAGGAAAGGAATATTTTTGGTCTGTCCTTATTTCTATTATTATGTTTGCTTCTTAGAATGGAGGGAAGTGTTTAAAAAAAATTTAAAAATATTTTAAATATATATATATATATGCTTAAGTTTAGTTTTTTTTCCATTATATATTCAGTTTAGTATTTTTTTATTTTCTAAAAAAAAATATTTAGTTTCTGATTTTTTGTTATAACAGAATTTATATTTCCTTTTTATAAAAATGGATTTTAAACATCCATTCATGCTAAATTTGTGATTTTATGATATAAGTTTAAATTATATATAAAAAGTAACTTAATGCCATGCGTTGTGTCGCTGAGATGGGTATTATACATCTCTTCTTTGCTAAGTTATAGAATGTGCTTGGGTTTTCTTAATGCAATAAAATTAATTCTTCTCTTCATTATATCTTGAGATGTTCAACTTGCACCTAATAAAACAATAAAGTTAAAATAGTTTTGCCTTTGTCCTTTGTAGATTTATTTCCCCATTAATCCTTGCCTTAATAGATTAATTGTCTTATGGTGGCCTTGAGTGGTCACTCCCATTAGTTGCATGCTTTTTAGTTTTATGTTAGTGACATTTCTTAGGATTGATAACATGTTATTTAATTTATGAAAATGTATTATTTTCCATATTATTGTTAAATATTAATATTAAATATGTTGGTTTTGAACATGGTTTAGCAAAAAGCTCCCAAAAGGTTTATAGATTGTAATTTATAATGTAATGCTTCACTACTTGATGAAATTGTTTTGAATATTTTTTTTAAAGATTCATTGATTCATGAAATTTTTATGGATGTTTTTTTTAGTATATTAACTTATATGTGATAAAGTCAAAAGTAACCTCTTTTTGAGATTTTCATTGGTTAATTTCCCTTAAGGCTATCAAGTTCACCATTTAGTCCCAGGTTAAGGAAATATAGGAGTCATGAAGTGGCATTGTCCAATAAATTAAATCTTGGAACATGTTTTTTTAGTCACATTATACTTCCTTTCTGTGTAAATTCCCCATGAAAATAGTCTCATGGAACATGAGGGACCTCAATAGCAAAGGAAAACAAATACTCCTAAAACAAAAATGGTACGCAAAGCACCCATCAATAATGTTGATATAAGAAAGAAAAATATTAAGTGAGGTTCTACCTCATATAATTAGAAAATGGGGGAGAAATTTCCAAGTAGTAGCGATTGATGATTAGATATACTTGGGTGGAATGGCTATTATTTGGAATGATCAAGACATCAAGGTTACCAATATGTTTACCTCTTTTGACATTATGACAATATAATTTTAGTTAATTGACATCTAGGACTACTACCATGTATCCAATGTCTATGACTCCAATATCACAAATGGAAAACCTCTATTTCTCAATTCTATTTCCATCACAAGTAATTTATACTCCCCATCTGCATGGATTATCGAGAGTGACTTCAATATTATCAAGTGTCTCGAGGAAAAGAAAGGATGAATCACAATGTTTACCAGGAGATTTTGTAAGATATACCATCAAGGCCCTAAAGTAGTACCCATTAAAGTTCTCAAGCAATGAGTCTCCAACCCACACATGTGGATCAATGACATGTAATACATGTGTGTGTGGTGACTAACTTAATACACTGTTCTAATAACTCCACAAACTAAAGTATTTCACTCCGTCACATGATTGACTGTAGTGTGACATAAGTAAACCAAGAGTAGACATGAAACCCTTAGGCAAGAAAAATTCCATAGATCCTCAATTAGGTGCTTAAAGGATGAAGTGAAAATGAAAGGGGAAAAGAAGAATTCATGATTTAACCATCACAAACATATGATCAAGTGTGACTAGGAGTGCATATATTCATATGTTTTCCAAAGAGGGTGTGAATACATGAGTTACCATTCATTGGGCCTTATTCTTATTTCTTTTGATTTTTCTTATATATAGGACTTAGGGAATAAGATTTTCATAAGTTTCAAACAACTCATAGATATAATATTTACATAAATTTTCACTTTAACCTTAGAGTTTAGACTTAGATAAATCATTATAGTGTATCTTTAATGATTTCGGCTTTCAATTTTTTATTTTCTTTCATCACAAATGACAAAAGGGGAAATATTTTGTCACAATCTATGAATTCTCAATCATAAAGGCGCCATACGATGAAAAAAAAATTATGATGTTATTCACTATGAAAATGATGGGTATTCTTGAGAAATGCATATGCTTGTGGATGTCTCCTCCCTGGTTGAGAGGGAGTGAGAATTGACACCATATTATCCATTTTTCATGTACTATAGCTGATACTAATAGTCATAAGCCTACTAAAGACACCAGTAGGGAGAATGGTGAATTAGATAAATATATGGGACCAATATTCTTTGAGAATTTATGCTTTGAATAGGACTAACCGCCATAAGTCAAGTACATTAATCCAAGATAAGAATAGTCATGAGGATCGACATTTCCTGGTGTCAAATATTATGACAGTGGATTAGGAAATGATCATGCGAGGACATGTCTGATGAACATCCTAGTGCGATAAGTGCCTAAAGAGGTAGTGGTGTCCAAATTTATGCCTCCCAACATTGTGTTATGATCTAATGCAGAGATATAACTTGTTAGTCAAGGCCTTTCTATTTTGACAATGTTGGCTATGATGATGTAAATCATCGTTGATGCTTATCAATCCAGATCCCTTCTTATATGAACATTTAAACTTGAGAGTAATTTTTTGTCTCATTATGAATATCTCCCTAGTTTAAAGGGAGTGTCATCATCTTCATTATAATCATCATCACCACCATCAATCTCATCATTACATTATCATCATAATCACCATTCATGTCATCATAATCATCATCATCATCATGATTATGGAAATTGTCATCAATTGCTCATAATTATAGGTGTCGTAAGAAATATCATCAACCCAAAAAATATTACGAGTGCTCAAAAAGGGTTGTTAGGACACATGATATATGCAAGAGAAATGACAACTTTATTTTTTAGAGATGATCGATGATCATCATCATCACTACCATTATCATCGTCATTATAATTTTCATCATCCCCATCATCATAATTAATGTAATTTCTATCATCATTGTTGTCAACTTCGTCATGAACATCATAATCATCATTCATGCCATTATTGTTGTTGTTTATGACCAAGATGAAAATAATGATAATGATGATGACTTGGAAGATGACTCTAAAGATAAATATTATGATTATGACCATGACAACATTTAAAAATTGAGAAGATTGTCCAAGTTCATTAGCATCACCATCATCATTTTCATCATCATCATTGTCATTATAACCCCCATCATCTTTATCATCATTTTGATTATCATAATAATCACAATTCCTGTCATTGTCATCATCTTCATTATCATCATCGTCATAATTATTGACATTGTCATCAGTTGTTCATAATTGTTAATGTCATAAGAAATATCATCAATGCAAAAAAAATGTGTTGGAAAATGGATGCAAAAGTAAAAAAAAAAATGGGGGCAACAATAGATGTAAAATTGCATGAAGAGTGGACACAACATAAGTAGATGCAAAACAAGATAGAAAAATTGACACAAAAGTGGATGAAAAAGTAGATGCAATAATTGATGCAAACTTGGACACAAAATAGGATGCAAACATGGATGAAAAAATGGAAGAAAACATGGGTGTAATAGTAGGCATAAAAATTAGCATGAATTGTTGTGAAATCAATGGGGATACAATAATGAACAAAAAACAAAGACACAAACTTGGATGAAAAAAGGAGTAAAAATTGGATTAAAAAATGGATGTAAACATGGACCAAACATGGGTGCAATAGTGGACACAAAATAATATTCAAAATTGGACGCATTAGAAGTGGTTGTAAAAGTAGATGCAAAATGGGATGCAAAAAACATAAAAATTATTTGATGCAAACTTGGACACAAAAGAGGATGCAAATGTGGATGCAAAATTGGAAGAAAATATGGGTTTCAATGATAGGCACAAGATATGGCACAACAAAAGTGGATGAGAAAGTTGATGTAATAAAAAACACAAAAAAAGATGCAAACTTGGATGCAAGACAAGATGCAATAAGGGATGCAAAAGTGGATGCAAACATGGGTGCAACAACAGAAACAAACTTGGATGAAAAATATGGATGCAATGGAAGTGGATGCAAAAGAATATACAAAATGAGATGCAAAACCCAACACAAAAGTGGATGCAAAAATAGATGCAATATTTTGATGCAAAAGTGGATGCAAAATTGGAAGCAAATGTGGGTACAACAGTAAGTACAAAACATGGTACAAATAGTGTCACAACATAAGTGGATGTAATGATAGATGCAAAAAAAGAGACAATTGAAGATGAAAAATAAGATGCAAAAAGGGACGCAAAAGTGGACGTAAACATGGGTGCAATAATGGATGAAAAATATGATGCAAAAGTTGATGCAACAAAATTTGATGCAAAAATAGATGCAATATGAGACACAAAACCTAATGCAAATCTTGACGCAAAGGGGATGCAAAAAATGATGTAAAAATGGATGCAAAAGATCATTTAAAAAATGATGCAAAAGAGGATGCAAGAGATGATGAAAAAGTCGATGCAAGTGTAGGTGCAAAAAGTGGATGCAATAAATGATACAAAAGTTGGCGAAACAAAATTAGGTGCCAAAATTGATGCAAAACATGGTGCAAAGGATGGCATAAAACTTGGCATAAAACCTGGCATAAAACTTGGTGTAAAACCTGATGCAAAACCTATTACAATACCTGGTGCTAAACTTGGTGTAAGACTTGGTGAAAAACTCGGTGCAAACTTTGCATCACGTTTTGCACCATATTTGATAAATGGACACAAATAGCACCAAAAATGGGATCTAGACGCAAAAAAGGAAGAAAAAAGGGACGCTAATCATAGGGTTTTGTTGTAGTGAAAACACTAGCAGTGACAGATTGATAGATAGACCTCGACATTAGAGAAAACCACACAAGGGAGGTAGAATTATTAGGGAAGAGCCATCAAACCTCAGAGAATTGTAGGCCTCTCAGTTGGTTGTCACTTGTTTCAGACATCTGGGGTGATATGAGTTCTGTGAGCAAGTAGAGAGAATTCAACACCACCCTGAGCTCACTAGGCTTTTTGTAGCCAATCTTCGGGACAACAAGGTGACTCTTGTGGGGGTGACATTCATAGTTACACCCTCCATTATTGAGGATGCAACCAACATTCCCAATGTAGGGGAGAAGTTGTACAAGGCATAGGACCTGGATGAACACTATTACGAGCCTTATATCAAACCTAGGTACATAAATGAGGTGAAAAGACTTTTTCCTTTCAGATTCCTTGAAGACAAGTATGCCCCCATGATGAAAATCATTATGAAATATTTCACTTGTGAGGGTATATTTTCCAGACTGTACACCTATCACATCAGGATTCTCATGCATTTTACCAGCGTGAGGATGTTAAACCTCCCTTATTTCTTGTTCAGGAATATTGAGAAGATGGCCCATTTTGTGTAGAAAAATCCATACCCTCAATAGATGAGTAGTCTTTACCATTATTCCCTGATTGTGCTTCATCATCTTAGTCTCCTCAACATCTCTTGGGAGACATTTATTGCTCATGACATCATCAGGGGTCCTCAAATTCCTCCACCAGTGTCTCAAGAATTAGGAGGAACTTCTAACAGCGCTCAGGTGGAGACAGATGAGAAGGCCAAAGAGACTAGAGCTATTGAGGTGCCTAGGACCTACATGACATATCAAAGGGGCACAAGGAGATTGTTTATAACTGATAGGAAAGTGTTTGCTCCATAGGATGTGGAAAGGACTTTGCCTTCTTCATCAACACAACATGTATAGGTCCAACAGCTGCACAAAGGGAAAGAAAAGATGCTGGAGGAATGTTTTGATGATGAGGAGGAGGAGAGAGACTTTGATTTGATAGAGCATGATGAGTCGAAGCAGCATTATACTCATCATGGCATGGAAACAACTGACTTAGAGGCTCAGGATGAAGAAACAATAAAGGACATCATCATACAGGAAAAGGAGACTTAAGTCCAAGCATTGATGGATAATTTGGAGAGATCCAAGTATGTCATCACATATCTGGAAAAAGAGAACATGAAGTTGAGTGACAAGCAGGTCCTCATGGAGCTGGAACTTCTTAAGGTAAAATGACAAGGTGACAAGGAGGCACCGGTCACTTTGCCTCCTATTGAGAAGGAAATTGAGGATGATAGAGAGATTTGGCTTGAGAGAGTCAATTTTCATCTAGAGAAGTTGTTATATAAGGCCAATAGAGACAACCAGATGATCAAGCACATGGCCTACCACTACAAGACCCGAAACAAAAATTTGCAACATGAGGGTCAAAAAGATGAAAGCTAGGCTAAAGCGGGCTCTAAAGGGCAAAAAAGAGGAGGATAGGCTTAGGTTTCTTGCTGAAACTTCCTTGGCTCATAAAGATGCTTGATAGTGGTGCTGCTCACCAATTTTGTTCAGGTTTGGAGGAGATTTTGTTTTTTGCAAATTTTGGAAATTGCACAGATAGAAAATCTGGTTCAACGCGCAGCGCCAGCTTTCGTAGGGGCACCCAATGGACAAATGGCTTGTATTTTTGGATTCAGAGTTATGAGTACATGCACCCTATGGGTTTTCTAATTTTTTGGGGTAGAAATGGTCCACCAAAAAGTCAAAAAACACCCTAAAAATGACCTTTCTGCCACTTTTTGGACACACAGAAGCAGTCTTGGGAGAATAAATTTTTGAGGGGTCAAATGAGCTTTAAATGAATAAATTATAGGTGTTTTGGAAAGTCAACTTGAATACCTTTCCAATGAGCTATCATGAGATCAATTTTGATTTTGAGAAGGCCTCCAAAAAGGACCTGAAAGTGGCGTTGCGCGTTGGACTAGTGGCGTTGCACGTAGGGCAAATTTTGCACAGGATGGCTATTTTTCAGCGTTTTCACTGTGTTCATGGATTTTCTCTCATGGAGGATGTTTTACTATTGTAAATGATGACCTGACTTGTAAATATGATGGATAATTATTAGTAGAGGGTAGATTCATTACATTAAAAGTCAATTTGAGTTCAAATGAATCAGTTTTTCACTTTTAGAGGCAAGTTGTTAAGATGCCTATATTCTTGTTTCTTGTTCAGTGTTGGTTAGATTAGCTCCTCATCTTCGGGATTCGACCCCTGAGGATGGGAGGAGGTTGAAACAATGCCTATATCTTCTTCTTCTTCCTCATTATAAAGGGTTGGACTCAGCTGGATGCTTATGCCTTGATTGTACATCATTTTGTAGCAGTTTAGCAGGAGATTAATAAAAATTGCAACTATTTCTTTGGGATCCATGTGGTATGGAGTTTAGTTCAGTCTCTTCTCTTGTAATCATATGTTAATATGTTTTGTATATTTCATTAATCATTTTATTTCTTCTAAGTGAATGTTTTCAAGTTGATAGACATAATTCATTATATCACTCCTCTGCTTTGGGAAAATATTCACCATTATATGTTTCATACAGTTTAGGAAGAATCCATGGTAATCACATGCTCTTCCTAGCTTCTCACCAGTCTTAAAACATCTCACCCATCAAGCCCTAGAGTGCTAAGCCTTATGCCTAGCTTGCCTCATTGAACACCCTGCAAGTTTGACCTAATTCCCTAGCCCTAACTGTCTGGCTCCTCCTAATCCAGCAAAAGCTTTTCAAAATCAAATCAAACCTTGTGCTACTATACCTAGCCTAATATCCTTTTCTTGATCCAAGCATCTTGGCTGAGATCCTTACAGAGAGAGCCCTCTCTTGGCCTAGTAGCGCTACCTACTTGGCTAAGCGTGGTTTGTGGTTACCCTGGCATTGACTTCCTTCAGCCTGACGTTCAATCCAGGTGATAACATTTCTAACAATCCTTAATCTAATGGGAAAAATAAGATTGTGAATAAATGTTTAGAAGAATATCTACATTGCTTCGCATCTGATACACAAACACAATGGGTGAAATGGTCTCCCTTAGCAGAATGGTGGTACAACGCATCCTTCCATAATTCATAAAAATGTAACGATTTATGGCACTTTATGGATATTGTCCTCCATTCATCACATCACTCTTCAAAGGGACTATAATGGCTCAAGCAACAAAGGACCACATCCAACAATAACAAGAGGTTCTTAGACTATTGAAGGACAACTTGGTTATGTCACAAAATAGGATGAAACAACAAGAATATCAATGCCATAGTGAACGGGAATTTGAAGTAGAGGATTGGATATTTGTGAGACTACAAGCATATAAACAAATGTCCCTCAAGTAACAAAAGAAAGGCAATAAATTAGATCTAAGGTATTATGGCCCCTATAAGGTGTTGAGAGGATTGGAAGTATGGTTGGAGTTGCCTCCATCTTCACATGTGCATCTAGTCTTCCATGTTTCTTTCTTAAAGAAGGTAATCAATGATAAGATCCTAGTCCAACCTCTTTTACCAGAGATTAATGAAAAAGGGAAAATGATATTGGAAGTAATTTTTTTTTGAAAACAAGGACTAAGCAATTAAGAAATCTAGCAATTACTGAGTAGCTCATCAAATGGGAAGTTACCAGTGGAAGAAAACACATGGGAAGATTCGTTTTTCATGCAAAAACACCCACATAAACACCATTATTACTAAGTTTTCAAGTAGCTTGGTGAAACCGATTAACTATAATGTATTCTGAAGAAGAATAATCAATCATAGCTTTCAATGTGATGAGTTGGGCTTAAGGAGGACCTTATAAAAATAAAACAAGTTTGAAGCTATTTTTAAATAGAAATTTGGGAGGATCCTAACTTTTCAAGCCATACTAATATGTAGGGCATGCGTTTTGAAGAAATTCACAATTATTTGACAATGAAGAAAAATAGAGCTCCCTCGCGGACATGCTAACACATAAAAGACCAAACCCAATTGTGTTTAGATTCAAACATGAATACATAAAAGACATTATAGCTTTGGTAACTACACATTTTAGATTTCCATATCCAACCACAAAATAGATTTGTTTTGTAATCAAACTTGTTGGACACCTAATCCTAAATGGGTTAGTGTGGAAGCTGAATAGACTAAGTAGTCCAAGAGACCTTGGGATGTGGAACCCAACGATCACATGTTGTACTATAAATGTAAATCATTTGTTAATAAAATCGTACTCTCATGTTTTCTCTTTCATATTTCTCTCGTTATCGATGTGTGTTTAACATGGTATCGGAGCAAGTACGTTCATAATCTGCTCAATCTTTTGTGAGCCACTTGTTTTTGTGTGTCCTGTGTAAGCCTACGCATCGATTATACGCTGGTTGTATATGTAAGATGGTGATGGCACATATATTTTGAAGACTGATTATATGCTGGTATATATGTGCGTTGGACTGATAACCTATGGTGTAGTGACAACATGTGCGTTGATCCTCTCCGACGAGTTCCATGCTGTATGCATTTTTTGCGCTGAATGAGTTTTAAAGACCGTAAACTATGCTTTGTCAATGATGTGTTGAATTATTTTGAACTTAAATGCATTGTGAATTCCATAAAAAAAAAATACGCAAGGTCGCAAGTCTGAGATCTTTTCCTCTGTAACTTTTATGGCATTATGTGTCATTTACTGTTGTGCAATCATTCTCCTTTGTAACGTATAGCTTGGCATTCAAATGCTACCTCTTTTGAAATGTATACCTCGACTTTGATGATCCGAACATCTACACACTAGCCTAAATTATTACCATTTGTACCTCGCTTATACCTCTACCGGTTCACTTTACTATTCTTCGTTGTCAGTTATGACATTTAGAACTAATTGTTCTCTCTGAACGGGTCAGAAACGGTTCACAACTCGGAAACATCCTCTCTACATTCATATAGCTATCGGTTCTACGATTCTGAGTGTAACGCATATTCCAGCTATCTAAAAATAGAGGCTTGGGTATTTTTAAAACCTGTCAACTCTGTAGAACCTGTTTGCCATTGATTTCTTTGTTGAACCTGTCAGTTATAGACATAACATTTTTCTGCTTCACTGGGCAGTTGTGGATTTGTCTGTTGTCCGACGAATTTGTTTTCTTAGGCTTGGCCGTAGCTTTAGAGGATGTTGGGGGTCATTCCGAGATAACTTACAGAGTTAAACCAACTGTAATTTCTCATCATTTCCAGGGAGAACAACGATGATGTTAATATTTTGACTACATTTCCGCTGAATGTGTTTGGCCATGTCATGTGGTTGGGGTGTGAAACCAACAATCAAGAGGTCGTACTCCATTTATGGGCATAACCACGAATTTTGGAGTTCTTTCTGTGGGGCCTAAAGTCATCATTCCACCTTCTGTTATTGTTGTAGCTGCATTGAAGGGACTGTATGCTATCTCAAAAGTCGAATGAGTGTGGTTTGATGATGATACATGGACTATGGTGAAGAGGGAATCTATTCTTCCATTTCCTGGGCAGCGTACATCATAAACAAATGTTGAGGTGCCATTTTGGGGACCGATAATTGCATATCTACTAATTTGTGTTGGCTGACGTTTAATTATTAGGTTCTATCTTCCAATTTGCTCGTTGTTTAGTTCAGTTTTTGAATGAGAAAAGTCCATTATGTAGTAGTTATCACTTAATGACCATTCAACATCAGCTACTTCCAAGGCGACGCCGCTGCACCTTTAGAGGCTGTGTCCGCCTGCCCCGGAATATATGGTAAGGGGGCCTACTCGGGCTTCCCTGGGGAGCTTCTGATGGACAAAACAAGTGGGGCAAGCTACAATGCCCGCGGAGTTAATGGACGGACATTTCTGTTGCCGGTTATGTGGGATCCGGCTACCAAATCTTGACAGCCTTTGGTATAAATCATGGTTGTAATCTCTATGATGGTCTTTCTAATGGCCATCACATTTAATTTCTGAATTTGCTATTGGAAAATATAAGTTTATTTGGAGACTGAAAACACCATGGAAGGAAGCGCCAGTCTAGCTGTGTCCACAATCGTGTAGAGGCTTTGCAGTCACAGTGGTATTACACCACTGAAACCTCATCCCTTCACATGCGCACCTGGGGTTCAAGCCATATAATTATCAGCTGGACATACTTATTATTGGGTCGAGTTTTTTTCCTATGAGCAGAAAGGAATCGAGCTGCCTCCATCTAATGACTGAGAGAAGTAACATCCGCTGAGACAAATTTCTGTCAATAGAAATCGAGTTCTGGGCTCAAAAAGTCATATTTCCTACTAATAGCGGAGGCCATTGGTCATTTCTAATTGTTGGGCTTGCATTTCCTCCACAGAAAGCCACATTCTAGTTTCTTCCCCTTTATCAACATTATATCTCTGTGAAGGATCCCACATTGCCTGAGTCATTGTAGCCTTTTGTTTTGCCATACAACATGGCCCTCAGTGTAATTGTTGTGACTGTATATGGTACATTATTTTGTGTTCTGGCTGTTACAAAGAGGAAGTGTTACATTATTTGAAGCATGATGTCAGCTTGAATTGTATGTATACTTGTTGCAACTGATTCATGGTGTGTAAAAGCCCTGATATATGTATGTGGAAGATTGTACTTGGTTCATTGGTATTTTTCTATGAAGACTATAATTTGGTATGGGTATGTTGGCTCACATATATGATGCATGGTTGGTGCATGGCTGCTATTTAAAACATCAATACATATAAAGTCAAATTACAACGTTATTTTGGAGATAATTGCAGAAATATCAGATTTTTTGACTATTTTTGGCCTAGCTTCATTTCTGTCTCTCAGGATTTATTTTATCAATTGAAGCCATTATAACAAAAGCTTAAAGAACAATGGTGCATTTCTAGTTGAAATCCTTTAAGGTATTCATTTTTTGTGAGACAATGGCCAGAATTAATTATTTTTTAGAGCTATTGAGCACATTAATGTTGTCTACTGTTGAAGACACGGTGAAGGTCAACAAAGGCACTCTCTTTGACATCCAAACCTCTCTGCAAAATGCGCAGGAAAATATTGAGTTTTTCCATCTGGAAACAAAACTACATCAAGAAGAATTACAACAGTGGAGTCATCATTCTGAACATGTTTCTGTTCAGAACATTGAGACTGCAACCCATCAACAGCAAGTCAATAATGTTACAGTTCATTCAGATAAAGCAGCAAGGTAACATGTAGATGCAGAGGTTTAGCTTGCACTTCCCAAGCCCATCATCAGACCTTGGGAACAACTTGTCCACAACAAGCACATAACTAGTCTTGGATATGACAAGGACTTGTCCTTTCATATTCCAGACTACGCCAAGCCCATTTAGTTTCAGATTTATTCATGACAATTCACCTGCTCCTCATGACAGTTCACCTCCAGCTGTTCCAAATTCTACTCCTCTTCCACTGCAACAACAACAACAACAAATTGTGAAATGCCAACACTGTGATCGAGTTGGCCATCTGAAAGATCGTTGTTTTGATCTTCATCCATGTAAGCACTGTCATAAAACTAGCCATCCTTCACACAGATGCTTCAAAAACAAACGTCCTGCAAGAACAAAGATTCATCTTGGATGGATCACTTCTTGGCAATGG
>APFE031557660.1:0-11185 GCA_000404065.3 Pinus taeda
ATATATATATATATATGATAGTAAATATTTATTAATATTTTCATTTAAATCTATGTAACCGTAAAGGATGGCAAGTTTATCATCTTGGTTTTGAACTTGCATCAAGATATCGAGCTTTGAATAATCACATGTGTTCTCTCTATGATTATTTTTTTATGATATTATTATATATTTATATATTAGTTTTATTTGTGTCATGTAGGTTTTGCAACTCATTAGTTTAATTTCAAAGAGTGAGTCATAAATTATGTTTTTTCATTTTTTTAATTATAACTTCAACCTATTGTTATAAAACTTGTTTGTAGATTGTAATGACCCCGGTAACTTGTAATTCTGGAATAATTACTGTGGTGAAAACTGTATGAGTGGTAACTTGTTATTACTAAATGACATTGTTAATTGTGAAAGTGAATATAATAGATTATTTTTGCATATGTATATTCATGAAATGCTGGTAGCCTCCTGAAGGAGGATTTTCTATTAAAAGAAAATAAAAATCAGTTATGAAACTGAAAAGCAACTGCTTCTCACCCAAGGAAAGGTCCTGGGAGGAAAACCTCTGGGATGTTGAGGAACAGACGGAGAGAGGAGAATTCTAGAGAGAGAGCAGAGTGAGAAAAGAGGTTAAGTCTGGTAGTGACCAGATAACCTAGTACGGTAGTGCATGAGCCTTGTTGAGGGCTACAGGCCTGCAAGACGGCTCGGGGGGAGAATCTAGCACAAGTGGATCTCAAGGTTGGGAGGATAAGAGCAAAAACGATTGCAGGTGAACTCTTGGAGTAGAATCGCCGGTAGCAGGTTAACCAGGTATGCGTTTCTTACAGAGTTCTAGTCTAAGGAAAAGGTAATGGTAGCATATGGACAGAATGTAGTGTCTGTGCCTTTCCTTATTAGATAAAAATACAGCTATCTGTGCATTCTTACTGTTAAGTAATAAATTTAAGATAACTATAGCTATCGTAAAGATTCATGCATGTAAATACCTACCTGTAACTTAGTCTACTGAGGTTAAGTCACCTATTTGCCTACGGTAATGAGTTTGGGGTACATTACAAATGCTCAACAAAACTAAATGTGGTTGGAGAGAGACCATAGTAGCATATGAATAGACAAAGAGACAAAATGAGTAAACAGAGTCTTACAGTTCTGGAAAGAAGACACATTTACAGCCATAAAAAAGTTACAGAACTTAAATAATCACAGGGGTAGTACTCGCGCTGAAAACTAGTGCGCACATAAATAAACACGCTGTGTAAACAAGAAGATACTTCATAGGAAATGATAATGTTACAAACATATCCGAAATACTTTTCATAGAAGTTATACTGAAACAAGAACATAACTCTGTCTAACCATGAATATGCATTATTGTATTAAGGTAAAACCAGCCACAGTAGTATTCATTGTATTTGCGGAGAGGGTTTGACTCTGCATTCATCAACCGAATGTGAGTCTTAACCCTTAGGGCCGCACTGTGAACAATAAGGCATGTAACTAGCTACAAACACAGATACATGATAAGCATAACCGCTTGTAAAGACCTGAGAATACGCTATGCGTAATAACCAAAACCATAAGGGTTCAATACATATTCCAAGCCTGTAACAGATTCGAAAAGTAAACTGAGTCTAGTCCAGAGACAACATACCCGTGTAACGCTGGAACCGGCCACAATGTTTCTGCAGTGGTGGCAGGCCACAGAAGTGAACCCCTACGCATCACCATAGAACTCCAGTCAAACAAGTGCCATGAACTATCAAACGAAATAGGAGAGTTGTATCAACGCATAACCTTGCTACAGGTAATGAATCAGTGACAAGTGAAAAGGTTATGCAAATATACACCTGTGAGTTTGAGTTGAATCCCTAAGGCGTTGCAGAGGTCTGCCGCCGAGCTGGGTGCGAGCATGAACTCCCAAGTGTTGCAAATGAATCCATAACACAAATCTCGGTGGTATATCAATTGACCGCCAAACCCTTCGATCATTTGGAGCCCTCCGATGCGAGCAACGCATCCCATCCGTTCAAACAAGCGGGAGACCATGGCACAGAACCCGAATAGTCACATGGCCCTATGCCACCTGGCATCAGGTAGGTGGGATGGGTTAATGCATTCGCTCCACCTGTGCAGTGCCGGGTACATGTATGCGGTAGGTTCCATTGAACTCAACATAACCAAGTTATAAACGTAACATATGAAACCATGAAATACTAAGGTTAAGGTTGACATATGTACATGCAAGTTTATGGTTTGTGTAAACTTGGGGTAAGTGCGGTATAGTGTGAGGGTAGATTACCGCGTATTATATTTATCCATAAGTGTGAAGATGGTGCGTAAGGTTAAGATCTATACCACCATAAAAAAAAAATTATTGATGTAACTTGCAAATTTAAATTATTACGATGGGATCGTGATAATGTGGTATCAGAGCAGAGGTTCCAAAACTATGACCTCTGGAGCAGCAAAGCCCAGCTGTAAAAAAAATAAAAATATATATATATATATATTTCACAGTGCATACTTGAGGAAGTAATAGATTCAACTAAATAGATTTCCTTGTTATCAATTAGGAAAATTGATACAGAAACAACAAACTGTTAGCAGTCAACAAGTAAGATGGAGGAGATGGAGGGAGCAGGTAGCGTCCCTTAGGAAAATCCAGAGCTGTGGATACAGCTTGGTTCTGAGACACGAAGTACCAATCTCGCAATATTGCAGATTGTTCAAGAGCTGAAAAGTGAGATGGCGCATCTGCGAGAAGACAGTGCGCGATTAACAGTGGAACAGGAAAGAATCTTGAAGAGTCTGTCAGACAAACAAAATCCACCATTAGCGAATCCCAGTGCGGAACAGCAAAGGGGAACTGAAGAACGAGATTACGCACCTGAGATTTCAGAGGAGAAGGAGGACCATTCCGACAATGTTCTGGAGCAGCAAACCTCAAAGAGACATAAAATGGAATTACAGGGAGAATTCCGGAAGATTAAACCTCCAATTTTCGATGGAGAACAGGAAGAAGCAGCAGAGGCTTGGTTAATCAACATTAATAAGTATTTCCAATTGTATGAATATGACCAAAATCTGAAGGCGCGACTGGCTATCTTCCAGCTACAAGGCAAAGCAACCTTGTGGTGGGAAGAAATTAAAATTGTAAAAGGAGTGAGCGAACATAACATCACTTGGGAAAAGTTCCAGAAATACTTTAAGGAGAGATATCTTACCGAGCGTTTCTACGATGAGAAGGCACGGAAATTCCATGATTTGCGACTGGGACAACAATCCATGGATGAATTCATTAATCGTTTCACCTCCCTGCTCCGCTATGTGCCATATATCAAAGAAGAAAAGGCCAAAGTGCAGAGATTTGTGAGCAGCTTACCAGCCTATATAAGGGAACGAATCAAGTTTGATAATCCTCGAACCATGGATGAGGCAATTCGTAGGGCAAGAATTTGTTACCAGCAGAACAAACAAAAAGGAGACATTTCAAGCAAAAGATGGAATGAAAGAAAAAGCAATAAAGTTGCTGGTAATAACAAAGGAAGTCGTGGAAATGGTGGTAAAAGTGCTGGGAAGGGGCAGTTTAACAGAAACACAAATAAGGGTACCTTCCAGACCAAGCCAAGCGAAAGCAGGGTCAGCGAACCACCTACCAGATCAGAGATTGAAGGGACCAGACCTCCAGTCCAGTGTTGGGGATGTGGAGGACCGCACTATGTTAAAAACTGCCCACAGCGTAAAGGAGTTGACCAAATATCTCAAATCCACGAGGCATCAACCGTTGGGGATGTGGCACGCAGCATACCAAGAATTAATGCAGCTTTGGAGGACCGGCAAGCGGAATATCAACCGACCATGGTGGAGTTTGAAGGTAAGATTTCAAACCTGTCTATAGTTGTTCTTATTGATCCGGGTGCTACTTTAAGTTATGTTAGCCCAAAAGTAGTGGAACATTGTAAGCTATCATCAGAAAGGTTCAAAAACCCATGGTTGGTACAGTTAGCTACGGGAGCCAAGAGACGAGTTCTAGCTAAAATTAATAACTGTTCCTTCAGCATAGCTGGACAGCCAATGACAGCAGATCTGAATGTACTCCCATTAGGATCTTATGACATCCTGATTGGTATGGATTGGCTGGAAAAGCATTGGTCCTTAGTAAACTGCAAAACCAAAACCATTTATTACAAGGATGATTTGGGGCAGCAACAAGAATTGCAGGGGATTAAACACCCTGTCCAGATTCGGCCTATCACTGCTTCTCAGTTAGCCAAGTGCCTTAGAAAGAAATGTCAGATCTACGCCATACAAGTTGGTTATGCAAACCAGAAGGATAAGATGTCCGCATTGGGCAATATTCCGGTGGTACAGGAATTTGCAGATGTTTTTCCTGAAGAGGTACCAGGGCTACCTCCAAAGAGGGACATAGATTTTACCATAGAATTAATACCGGGAGCAGCACCAGTATCACGGGCACCATACCGAATGAGCGTACCAGAGTTAACAGAGTTGAAGATGCAACTACAAGAGCTGTTAGATAAACAGTATATCCGTCCCAGTGTATCACCATGGGGAGCTCCAGTATTATTTGTGAAAAAGAAAGATGGGACCCTATGTATGTGTATAGACTATCGACAGCTGAATAAGCTCACGGTCAAAAACAAGTATCCCTTACCCAGGATAGATGAACTCTTTGATCAAGTGAAAGGGGCAAAAGTATTTTCCAAGATCGATTTACGATCTGGTTATCATCAGATCAGGATTAAAGATGAGGACATTGCCAAGACCGCCTTCAGGACACGCTATGGACACTACGAATTTGTAGTGCTACCTTTTGGTTTGACCAATGCACCTGCCACCTTTATGTGTATGATGAACAACGTGTTTCATCGGTTCTTGGACAAATTTGTACTGATATTTATCGACGACATTCTGATATATTCCCATTCCCAGCAGGAACACGAAGAGCACCTTAGGTTGGTATTACAAACTCTTCGAGAACATCAGCTATACGCTAAGTTCAGCAAATGCGATTTCTTCAAGGAGGAAATTCAATATTTGGGCCACGTGATCATTAAAGAAGGAATTGCAGTAGACCCCGAGAAAATAAAAACTATTATGGAATGGCCCATACCCAAAGATGTTGCTGATATCAGATCCTTTATGGGGTTAGCTGGCTATTACCAGAGGTTTGTGGAAGGCTTTTCTAGGATAGCCTATCCTATCACCTCATTGCAGAAAAAGGGGAAAATATTTAGGTGGACATGAGAGTGTCAGCAGAGTTTTGACCGCTTGAATCACCTACTCACCACTGCACCCATCCTGACTATAGCTGATCCTAATAAGGATTACGTGGTGTGCACCGATGCAAGCAAGGAGGGTGTGGGAGGAGTATTAATGCAGGAAGGAAAAGTAATAGCGTATGAATCAAGGAAACTCAAAGAGCATGAGCAGAGATACTCTGCTTACGATTTAGAATTACCTGCTGTCATTCATGCATTGAAAATGTGGCGACATTACCTCTTAGGGAGGAAATTTCTGTTATTAACAGATCATCACAGTTTGACGCATTATTTCAGCCAACCTACCCTGAACGCGAGACAAGGCCGTTGGGCAGATTTCCTAAGTGGATTTGATTTTGAGATAAAGCATTTAAAAGGCAAAGAAAACCGAGTGGCAGATGCATTAAGTCGAAAGGCTCATTGTTTGTATGAACTTTCAGTCAGCAAGTGGCGAAATTCGTTGGTTGAACAAATAAAAGCAGCAGCAAGTCGCGATTCTGAATACCAGCACTTAAAACAGTAGGTACAACAATCTGTTAATGAAAGATTACAGCAAGGGTACACACTAGATAGTGCTGGAATGCTTTGTTTTAATAAGAAAATGTATGTACCTAATTCAAATGACCTTAAGAGGCTGATTTTAGATGAGTTCCATATCAACCACTACACTGGCCACCCAGGGTACCAAAAGATGGTCACGGCGCTTAAGAAAGAATATTATTGGCCAGGAATGAAGAAACAGGCAGTTGAGTATTTGGCACAGTGTTTGGAATGCCAGCAAATTAAGGCAGAACATCAACATCCAGCTGGACTGCTACAGCCTTGCCTATTCCGGAGTGGAAATGGGAAACCATTTCCATGGATTTCATAACTGGGTTGCCACGAACCAAGAAGGGCAACGATTCGATCACGGTAGTGGTTGATAAGTTAAGTAAAGCAGCACACTTTATACCTGTGCAGTCCACTTACAAGGCGGTGCAAATTGCTCACCTCTTTATGCAAAATGTGTTCCGGTTGCATGGGTTACCAAAGGTAATTATATCAGATCGCGATGTGAAATTCAATTCCACTTTTTGGAGGACACTGTTTGCTGAGTTGGGTACTCAGTTGAACTTTAGCATGACCTATCACCCGCAGACGGATGGTCAAACGGAATGAGTTAATCAGGTGTTGGAAGACATGTTGAGGGCGTATGTGATGCTGAAACCAGGTCAATGGGAAGAGTATTTACATCTGGTCGAATTTGCATACAATAATGGATACCACACTTCAACCCAGCTAAGTCCCTTTGAGGTCTTGTATGGACGAAAGTGCCGCACACCCTCAAGTTGGGGTGGACCTGAGGACAAGTTGAGTTTGGGTCCAGAAATGCTTAAAGAAATGGAAGACCGACAAAAAAGTTTTGCGGACAGGAAAAGAAGATTCACAGAGTATAAGATTGGTGACCATGTGTTTGTGACGATTCAAGCTAGGAGGAGCACACTGCAGTGGAGTGGGTGCGCCAAGCTGGCTCCTCGATATTTTGGACCTTTTCAGGTCTTGGCTAGAGTGGGGCCCGTGGCCTACCAACTGGCTTTGCCAAGTCATATTAAGATTCACAATGTGTTCCATGTTTCTATCCTAAAGAAATATGTATATGACCCTAAACATGTTATCCAATGGAAAGATGTGCTGGTAAGAATTAATCTGGTTGTTTGGATTATGCAGCTATACTCAATAGGAAATTGATTAAAGGTATTGGTTTCCTACAGGTCGAACCAGGAGGCGAGGTCCTGGTCGAACCACAGAGCATTCTCGACTGAAGAGAAGTGCGGCTGCGGAAACGGGTTATTACCCAAGTTAAAGTGCTGTGGAAACACTATGGGCCTGAGGAGGCTACATGGGAAGACGAGGAACTCTTTAGAAAGGCTTACCCAAATTTATTTAACGGGAATAGACATCAGGGCGATGTCCAATCCTTGGGGGGGGAGATGTAATGACCCCGGTAACTTGTAATTCTGGAATAATTACTGTGGTGAAAATTGTATGAGTGGTAACTTGTTATTACTAAATGACATTGTTAATTGTGAAAGTGAATATAATAGATTATTTTTGCATATGTATATTCATGAAATGCTGGCAGCCTCCTGAAGGAGGATTTTCTATTAAAATAAAATAAAAATAAGTTATGAAACTGAAAAGAAACTGCTTCTCACCCAAAGAAAGGTCCTGGGAGGAAAACCTCTGGGCTGTTGAGGAACAGACGGAGAGAGGAGAATTCCAGAGAGAGAGCAAAGTGAGAAAAGAGGTTAAGTCTGGTAGTGACCAGATAACCTAGCACGGTAGTGCATGAGTCTTGTTGAGGGCTGCATGCCTGCAAGACAGCTCGGGGGGAGAATCCAGCGCAAGTGGATCTCAAGGTTGGGAGGATAAGAGCAAAAACGATTGCAGGTGAACTCTTGGAGTAGAATCGTCGGTAGCAGGTTAACCAGGTATGCGTTTCTTACAGAGTTCTAGTCTAAGGAAAAGGTAATGGAAGCATATGGATAGAATGCAGTGTCTGTTCCTTTCCCTATTAGATAAAAATGCAACTATCTTTGCATTCTTACTGTTAAGTAATAAATTTAAGATAACTGTAGCTATCGTAAAGATTCATGCATGTAAATACCTAACTGTAACTTAGTCTACTGAGGTTAAGTCACCTATTTGCCTATGGTAGTGAGTTTGGGGTACATTACAAATGCTCAACAAAACTAAATGTGGTTGGAGAGAGACCATAGTAGCATACGAATAGACAGAGAGACGAAATGAGTAAACAGAGTCTTACGGTTCTGGAAAGAAGACACATTTACAGCCATAAAAAAGTTACAGAACTTAAATAATCACAGGAGTAGTACTCGCGCTGAAAACTAGTGCGCACATAAATAAACACGCTGTGTAAACAAGAAGATACTTCATAGGAAATGATAATGTTACAAACATATCCGAAAGACTTTTCATAGAAGCTATACTGAAACAAGAACATAACTCTGTCTAACCATGAATATGCATTACTGTATTAAGGTAAAACCAGCCACAGTAGTATTCATTGTATTTGCGGAGAGGGTTTGACTCTGCATTCATCAACCGAATGCGAGTCTTAACCCTTAGGGCCACACTGTGAACAATAAGGCATGTAACTGGCTATAAACACAGATACATGATAAGCATAACCGCTTGTAAAGACCTGAGAATACGCTATGCGTAATAACCAAAACCATAAGGGTTCAATACATATTCCAAGCCTGTAACAGATTCGAACCTTTTCGGTCGAGAAATAACCCTGTAGGGTAATAATGTATAAGAAAACGAAACGGAAACTGTTTTAAGAAATTACATGTTAAACAATCTATACATATCGGCAGACTACGAATTGGTCCATTCAACGATAGAGCCAAGGACGAGCAACATATTTAACAATACTATGACTGTTAACATATTTGGACTATGGTCCAGAGAGGATCAAAATCATGTACAGAAATGTGAAAATCTCTATTAAGACTGTAACCGAAATGATTTACATTTACATCGATTAACTTAAACAACTCGGGTCCGGAGAAGCCAGTTCCATTCCAAGCAAGACGAGTGAAAGAAATTGCAGATAGCACCATGTATGTCTATTCAAGCATGTAGCGAAACATCTATATAAACCTCAAAATTATAGAGAGTGTTTGTTCATTTATACAAATCAAAAGAAGTAGCTCGGGTCCGAGGACCATAATAAGAAGCAGACGCACACAGTGAACGGCTTACAAGCCGGAAGAGCCCTGTTCAAACCCATGGCAGTCTTCAAAGTGCAAACCCTGGCATAGAGAGGCCGGCTGCAGATCAAAGCTGGTGTTCGTAAAAAGAAACCAAACCTGAGACGCAGGCAGAGAAATGCCATAAGACCCTATCCCGGTTCGGAGGAAGGGGATTAACCCCATTTGGCATAAACCCTCTCTGTCATAAAGTAAACCGAGTCTAGTCCAGAGACAACATACCCGTGTAACGCTGGAACCGGCCACAATGTTTCCACAGTGGTGGCAGGCCACAGAAGTGAACCCCTGCGCATCACCATAGAACTCCAGTCAAACAAGTGCCATGAACTATCAAACGAAATAGGAGAATTGTATCAACGCATAACCCTGCTACAGGTAATGAATACACCTGTGAGTTTGAGCTGAATACCTGAGGCGTTGCAGAGGTCTGCCGCCGAGCTGGGTGCGAGCATGAACTCCCAAGTGTTGCAAATGAATCCATAACGCAAATCTCGGCGGTATATCAATTGACTGCCAAACCCTTCGATCATTTGGAGCCCTCCGATGTGAGCAACGCATCCCATCCGTTCAAACAAGTGGGAGACCATGGCACATAACCCGAATAGTCACATGGCCCTACGCCACCTGGCATCAGGTAGGTGGGATGGGTTAATGCATTCGCTCCACCTGTGCAGTGTCGGGTACATGTATGCGGTAGGTTCCATTGAACTCAACATAACCAAGTTATAAACGTAACATATGAAACCATGAAATACTAAGGTTAAGGTTGACATATGTACATGCGAGTTTATGGTTTATGTAAACTTGGGGTAAGTGCAGTATAGTGTGAGGGTAGATTACCGCGTATTATATTTATCCATAAGCATGAAGATGATGCGTAAGGTTAAGATCTATACCACCATAAAAAAAAAAAATTATTGATGTAACTTGTAAATTTAAATTATTACGATGGGATCGTGACATAGATGCATCAAAGCTCTTTTTATCTATCAAGCACTAATAGGGATCAAATCTCTTGAGGTGAAAACCTCTTTTGTCATTATAATTATAATTTTACATGTATTATTTCTCATATATATATATATATATATAATATATATATATATATATATAATATATATAATATAATATATGAACAACTTAGGCTTTCTCTTTCTTTCATCGTATAAATAATTTCCTTTTTTCAAAAAGTTGAAGAAGTGTTTCTTTGGCTATATGAGTGGAATGACTTCTTTAGCTATGAGTCTAGATCTAGCTTAACTATGGATCTACCATGTGCTAAAAGGGATCAAATATATCAAACTCCAGGGTTTCATATCAAAAGTGTTGATCCATCATGGTACTTGGTAGCTTCCGAGATTCAGAGTTAAGATAGATCTAGGCTCATTTGCTTTCGCATTTTAAATAGACTATATTCCACATGAACACCATGGATATATACTATGGGTTTTCATAAATGTGGATTTAACATGAGAAAATCATGTTTTCTTTAACTACCCAATAAAAATTAATAAAAATAATATGTTTTCTAATTATATTGCTTTTTCCAATTTACCTAATTAAAAAACTAATAAATTAATGTAAAAATACTATTATGAAATATATAATGAGTAATCAACTTTTATAATGAGTAATATTTATTAGTGAAAGTTGTTAAATTAAATAAATATTATTTTTCAACTTATTTATTTATTTTATATTTATGTTTCATTTTCTTAAATGTAAAAGGATTACTGGTTCGAAAATTTAAAATTTATTTAATTTGTAAAATAAAATTTTGATATTCATCCTTTTATAATTGATGTAAATTTATAATTACCAATTCTTTTATGTTCTTATTTGGAAATTTCATTTTTTAAACCCAATTTCTTGTAATAAAAGATAATGTAATAAACAATCAAAAATAATATTCATAATCTAATAAAATATGTATTTTTATTAAACTAAAATGTTTGTATTGCAAAATCATTGTACACAAGACATCATATAAATTGATGTGGATAGTCCTCACTCACCTATAGATGGACATATATACCCCCTTCATGCGTATGCATATTCTTCTTTATTTATAAGTACTCACAATGGTTGCTTTATTATGTGTCCATTAAATAACAATATAGTTATATA